>NW_022046514.1:0-28443 GCF_001654015.2 Drosophila navojoa | reverse complement strand
CTATATCTATATCTATATCTATATCTATATCTATATCTATATCTATATCTATTTCCATGTCCAATCCATACCATGGCTGGGCTGCTGCGTTCGGCATAGCTGAAACAGAGCCTGGCGCCCGTTGGTCCAGTGGGCAGGATGAATGGGAGCACAGCATCCGCTGGCACGACATGATCATAGAAGCGCTCAACCACACGCTCTGGGCAATGGGCAAAGAGCTGCTCCGTCAGCTCCTGGGTGGGTCGCATGGTGCCGCCCGCTATGATGAGCTGCAAGGCAAATGACAAATGAAAAATGAAATGATATAAATTGGAGATCAGTTACTCACAGCGCGCGCCTCCTTGACAATGTCTGCAAAGTGCTCGGCAGGATTGAGTAGCAAATACTTGAGTGTGGCAGTCTCCGGATTGAGCAGCACACGGCCGTCGGCGGCATTGCTGGTGAGCGTCTCCAGGAATGCGAGCAGTGGTCGAAAGGGCGAGGGCATAGCTGGCGTCTGAGCTGCGGGCTGTGACTGTGGCGGCTGCTTCGCTTTGTCATCCGCTTTCTCATCGGCCGCCTTGCGCTTGCCTTTGCCCAGCGTCTGGCAGTGCTGCTCGTGCTGGGCGGCCAGGCGCTGGAGCAGCTGCTGCGTGGGCGGCGGCCGGTTCTCGCTGGGCTGCGGCTCGCGCTGCTGCTGCCGGCCAAAGCTCTGCATCTTCTGGGCAAGGCGCGTGCGCGCACAGAACTCCAGCAGCTCATGCAGGTCAATGTTGAAGAAGTCGCCCTCGGCGCTCAGCTCGTAGGTGCGCAGCATGCGCGGCTCTCCGCCTGCCTCGAGCAGCTGCAGCAGCCGGCGCACGACATACAGCAGCTGATTGATCCGCAACAGATTGGCGCTGCTCAGGCGCCGGGCGTAGCGCTGCTTGTACCCAGACAGCTGCTGCTTGGCCAGCTGGAGCTGGGCCAGGCTCAGCTCGCTGCTATGCAGCTGGGCAATGGTGTCCAGCAGGTTGTGCGCCTCGTCCACAATGATGATGGCGCCGCGCAGATCGAGGCCCAGCTGCTGGCGTGCGCTGCGCTGCAGCAGCATTGGATACGGCAGCAGCAGCAGCTGGGCCTGCGACTGGGCGGCACGCGTGGCATAGTAGGGACAGCCGCCATGGGTGGAGCCCTCCGCGACGAGCTCCTCGATGTCGAGCGGCTCGCAAAGCGCCGCATCGCTGAGCCGTTGCAGCTGGGCGGAGCTCTTGTAGGCGCAACGGCTGAGCGTCTGGCGGGATTTGGAGACGGCATTGGCGCTGATCTTGGACTGCGCCATGTCCAGGCAGCGTTCGTTGATGAGGCCAATGTTGGACAGCTTGCGCACCTGCGCATTGATGCACAGCTGCTGCCGTGAGCCGAGCGCAATGCAGCGCACGCTTTGTCCATGCGGTGTCTTGCGCAGTTCAGCCACGATCTGCGAGAGCTGAGAGTGCGTGCGGCTGCAGAAGAAGATTTGCACATCCCGGAAACGTTCCGATTGCAGCTCTGCTGGCTGCTCATCTGACACACTCTCTACGTTATCCAGCTCTTCATCCGAGTTGAGCTCCTCCTGCTCCTCAACGGGAGTTTCCTTCAGGTCGCTTGCTCGTCTGGCCGGTCTATGTTGCTCCTTTTGCTGCTTCTTGCGATGCTTGATCTGCTCCAGTTCTTGCTCCTTTTGCTGTAGCAGCTCGCGCAGCCGATGCAGCTGTTCCAGCTCCAGGCGCTGCGTTCGCGTGTTGCTTTGCGCTGTTATCCAATCCTCCGCCTGGGCACTCTCCATTTGCAGCTGCTTCAGTTGCGTCTGCACTTCATCGATGCGCTGCAGCAGCTCGGTACGCACCAGCTGCTCATGTTGTCGCAGCCAGGTGAGGGCGCCACAGGTGAGCGTCAGCGACTTTCCAGTACCTGTAGGACTTTCGAAAATTCCGATTTGCTTGTGCTCCAGCACCTGGAACAGTTGCTGCATCAGCTGCTCTTGTATCTCGTACGGAGTGTAGGGAAATCCAAACTCATGCGCTGCTGGCGTCGACAGCGACTTGCGCGGCGAATACATGATCACAGCTGGCAGCACAAATTTAATTTAATTTAATCATCCGCAACGAATCTTGTGGCGCCAAATTTGTAGGCGTTGTTTGGCGAGGAGCAATTTTGCGTTCGCCTTATGTTGGCTGCGCGCAGTTTTGTGCTCACTTGAAGTTGGCTGCATGACACGAGCGCTGCTACTTCTGACAGTCTGGCAGCTCATTTATTTGAAATTTCAAAATTTTTACCGCTCAATACACGTAAGTATATTAATTTTTTTTATATTTGCATGAAGCTTTTGAGCATTCTGTTTAATAGGCAACATTGCATGTGCTTTATATCGTCTGAGCGCAGTTTTGCGCCAACTTGAAAGGCAGTGCATGTTGCACATTTCTGTTTCTGACAGTCTGGCAGCCTTATGATTGCGCACTTATTTGAAATCAAAAACTAAGCTGCATAAATTCAAAGAAAAGTTCCTATCGTTTAATTCTATCCTAATTTTTTAGGGCATTGCTCATCGAAAATTTATTTCTCATTATCTCAACGATGGCTATGAAAAGTTTTGATTGAATTTTCTTGCAATCCGCATGTTGCTGCTTTTCAAAGTCTGGCAACTTATTTGGACGTGCATTTAATTTGAATTTAGAAAAATTACAAATTGCGTAAATTACAAAAATAGATTGTGAATAAAGCTAAAATAGAAAATAAAAATACTAAAAGCGAAATCAATCATATATGCACAAACATCAACCGCAACAACATGACTAATCAACAATGCTCCGTTATGTAAATACTTGATTTTTTAATGTTATTTTCGTATATCTCGTGTTGTGAATTTGTGTTTTGTTTTAGGTTTTTTTTTCTGTTTTGCTCTCGGGCTTTGCTGCATTCGCTTAGTAATGGCCGAAAGAAGCAGCGAAACTTGATTGATTGCCAATTAGTCATGTGCAATATTAAAGCGTTTCTAGATACTAAATCTTTTTTAAGCCGCGCATATTCCTCTATGCGTCAGCCAAGCCAGAGCCGGAGACAGAGACAGAGATAGAGATAGAGCCCGCGCCTTGGAAACAAAATGGCGGCGGCAGCTTTACTTAGCTTTGACCTGCGGCCAAATCGATTTGAATTTGAGTTTTGAATTGAATTCATATTGCAGTTTTTTGCTTTGTTTAGCTAATAGTATATGCTATGGTTGTCGTGGGCGTTGTGGCCGCACAGTGGCGCAAGATCAATTTGCGTTTTGCGATTGCCGACCAGCATTACTCATACGCAACGCTGGCCAATGCTGACCTTAGCCAACGGCCAACACTTGCGCAGCGGCCGCACCTTGATTGACTGACTGATAGAATGCCGCGATAATAATAAATAATAATAATATTATTATTATTATTAATAATGCCAATGATTGACGGCCAAAGTGCGCGAAATGCGCATTCGTTTCTGTCAAACAACAAACAACAAAAAGCCAGCAGCAAATAGCTTGCAGCCTGCATATCAGCTGCGACCCATCCCGCCTGCCACCTGCCGCCCAATCAACATGGCCGTCACATCCCATTTGCTGCGACAAATGTTGCAATGCCTCAGCTAATGCCGCGTCATGCACCTGAACTTGTTGCCATTACAAATATACATACATATGTGCAGGTGTGTGTGTGTGTGTGTGTGTGTGTGTGTTGCATATTATTGCAGCTTGCGTTAAATATATGCATTTAGTACATTATGCATAATCAAAGTGCGTATCTGGGATGTAAACATAACCTAAATAACTTATTGCCAGACTCTTTCAGTACGAGACTGAACTCTCCTTATATTGAAATCATAATATAACAGCTTAACTGTCAAGCAAACTTTAGATGATATGCTAAGTTAGTTGATTGAACAGCTATATTACATATGTATAAATTCTACTTTCTCATCTATATGTTCGTCTATTTGCCCTGCTGTTCTGTATGTACATATATGATATGATCGGAAGGCTAATCCTTGACTTTATATGAAGCTCGCAGGATTAATTATTGCTCACTTAACTTGTAGTTGGTTTAATCCATTGGTAAAATAGAAAATTTATATTCAATATATAATTTTGTGTATTATTTATATTTTATTATATTTTTGTATTCATTTGTAGTTGGTGCAATTAATTGCTAAATAGATATTTATATTAAATTTATAATTTGGTCTATTATTTATATATAGTATTATATTTTTAATTGCTTAAATTAATTGTTAGGGATAAATTTTTTTTAAATATAATTCTGTAATTTATTTTTTATTTTATTTTATTTTATTTATTTTTTATTTATTTTTATTTTATTTTTTTTTTCGTTTGCTTTGCTTAATTGATAAGGCATCATATATATATTTTTAAATATACATAATTTTTCATTTTATTTTTATTTTTTTATGTGTTCAAAATGTATACTTTTAAAAATATTTATATACATTTTTTTAAATTTATTTTTATTTATTTATTTATTTATTTTTTTTGTTACAAAATATTAATACATGTATAAATTAATTTTTCATCTAAAACCTATTTATTTATATATAATTATGGCATAAAACAAAAACATTTATCCCTCGTAGCTAGCACGTTTAATAATTTTTAGATTTATATTTTTTATATTATCTAATAAATAAATAATAATAATAAAAACATTTAATCAGCCTTTAAAGCCTAATTGATTATGTTTAATTTATTTAATGATAATTAAGCACTTTTTTATTAAATTTAATATATATATATATATATATACAAATGTACATAACTTATAAATATATATATATATTTTTTTTTTTAATTATTTTCTAGAAGAAAAGAACAAAATGTCTACATTTATCTAAAGCCAAGCTGACTTGCTGGAATGTGTGCTTGGACATGTGGCAAACACATTCGCTAGATAGTGGCATGCCACGCCCCTGCGCCCACATGTAATGACCTTCAGCTGAGTCATGAGCAGGCAGCACTGCAGACGGCGAGTCGACGGCTCGAGCCGATCGGACGGAGCGGACAGTTCGACTGTTCCCTGGCGAATGCTAATCTCGAGCCAAAGACAAAGCCCATTTATCAATCTGCCTGCACTTGTGTTGGTGACAAGAGAGAGCGAGAGAGAGAGAGAGAGAGAGGGTGAGAGAGGGTGAGAGATAGAGGGAGCTTTGGCATAATTGTTCACTTAACGCACGGCTAAAAATACACTAGTTGCAAATATACATATGTATATAAATATATGGGGGTGTAGGTGTGTCTGTGTGTTTGTGTGTGTGTGTGTGTGTGTGTGTCGCTTGTCACTGTGATTGCTAATAGTACGTTCAATGATAATGCGTTTTGTTATTTATGTGCGGCAATTTTCTACGATTAAAGACTATAATTTATCATTTGGCTTGACTCGCTCGATCGTGTTGGACAGTGTAGCCCATTCTTTGACACCTGCTTATCGCATCCCATGCACATACACAGTTAAGCACTCATAATCACACCTTCGACTGCCCCGCCCATCGCGCACTCCCCCCAACTGATCCTTGGTTTCTATTTCCTGCCCATTTGCTCATTCAATATCTCCCACAATAGTTACTCGCCTAATCTAGTCTACGCGAGCTATTTCCCACTTGAGATCGTCCGATAATAATGTTTATCAAGTGAACTGATTCGCTTTGGCCTCTGGGTGCGCCGAGGGGCTTGAGGAAGATTCGATTTTGGCGCAGCGGGGCGTGGCTTGTGATTCTATATATCCTATTGGAGGAGCCGAGAAAACCTGAACACTTCAATGGACTAGCGTCAGAATGAGTAAATCGATAGACGGACTGATCGAACAGTCGGACGGACAGATTGACAGAGGAACGGATAGTCAGACAGACAGGCAAAAGATGGTACGGACGGACAGACAAGCAAACGGACGGATAGTCTGACAAAAATGATACGTACAGACGGACAGACAGGCAACAAGACGGATAGACAGATAAAAAGATGAGCCCTTAGACGAAAGGACGGGGCAGAAAGGGAGACGGACGGACAGAAAGACGGATAAAAAGGTAAGAACAACAAAACGAATATACCCGGGGTATATTCCGAGATCCTCATTCCAAGATCGAGCATGATGAGTGAATGGAACTACTAATTGCCAGAGCTCTTGAGTGAAGACAAAAGTTTATACTTCAGTGTGGCATTTGAACCTCAACTCTCATAGCCTTAGCTGTTTCTAAAGTTGACTCGAAACATCTCGTTTATTCAAGTTAAAGTAGAAAAACGAAACAGTTTAATTTATATTTAATTTATAGGTTCGTGTGTAATGGAGCTCTGGCTGTAGAAACGCATGATGCCTGTCTGAACATTACCGGCAGTGTTGGTAAACGCACAACTCCATAACCAATCAATCACGATCATAGAGCTCATTAGTGAAAAGTGTCAGAGACTCGCCCACTTTACCAATATTTGCAATATTTGATTGTCATACGAGATCGGATAATAAACGTGTTGTCAGTGTTGCAAAATGCGCAACGGCAAACGCGCGATGATCGAACGTATTAGCGAATGAATAATCTGTCTGTGTCACTCGCTGCAGTCGCACGATTTGCATATTGAAGGAGTTAACATGTTTCTATTTATTACTGTTATTGACATTCAATTGGCAATTAGGCATTAATCATCAGAGAGGGCGAGGGAGAGGGAGAGCGAGGGGCGGGCATTGGTGGGAGTGAGCAGACAAACAGTATATTAATCATCTAAGCGCCGAAAGCGGCTGCGGCTTACGACGGATCGAGAGAGAGAGAGAGAGAGCAGATCGAGGCACAGAGGGCGAGAGAGAGGGAGGGAGAGAGGGAGAGGGAGAGGAAGGGGAAGAGTTAAGCTATAAACGATAGATAGTATTGAGAAGAACTGGTATACAAAAGCGAGGGAGACTGAGAGGGCGAGAGAGAGAGAGAGAGCAGTAGCTGACACACTAAAGCTGCAGAGAGCTAAAGATGCAGAAAGAGAGGGAGAGAGAGTGAGCTTGGAAGCTGCTGCTGCTTCGTTTGCTCCACTCAGAACGAAGCCGTCGTCGCCGTCGTCGCCGTCGTCGTCGTCGTCGTCGTCGTCGTCGTCTTTTGCATAATAACATGATGTCATAGTCTTTTTATATGTATGTCCGCCCATTCTTGGGCCCGCTCAGACTCAGTTTGAGCAGCCAGATGTTGTCGACGGTCGAATCGCCGGCGGGGCAGCAATCAGCGCTTGACGGTCGGCAGCCAGTTTGTCCCACGCCCACGCCGAGACACGCGCCAAGAACGAGAATAATTGAGTTGAAGCAATTGAGCCAGCAGCCGGAGGCAGACAGAATCAGGGGCAGTCACAGGCAGCACTTGCTGTCGCTTCTGCTATGAGTAAGACGTGTTGGACAGTGTTGGACAGCGTCACCAACAACAACAACAACAGCAACTCATGAGTGTGCAGCTGCTGCTGCTCAAGCTCGTTTCCACAGAAGCTGACGAGCTGCCAGATTACTTTAGAGATATGAAGAGCTGAAGTGTCAACAGGGCCACAAGTGTGCGACAGTGTTGCACAGTAGCTGAAACAGAAGCATACCAGTGTTGGATAACAGTTAGAGGATGAAATAAAGGATGCCGCAGGCTATGTAGGCAGCCTTAGAGTTGGGGATATATGCAAAACAGTGTTGATCAACACTTTTTTGCCAGTGTTGGGCAGCGGTAGCAGTTAGCAACTATTGTTGTCAAAGAGTATTTCTAGCATCACAGCTTTTTGGGCCATCAATAGATTTTTAATCTGAAACAGTGTTGGGCAGTACTTGGTTTAGCTTAACGTTTCAGTGTTGGCTAACACATTGTGAGGTTATGGCTTGTTCAGCAAATCAACACTTATAATGCAAGCTCTGGGAAGGGCTTACAGACTAGTGTTGGCTAACACATTATGAGACTCCAACTATATTGATAGTCAAACATTAGTGTTGGTTAACACACATATTTCTTGTTCTTTCATGTAATCTCCTGCTGCGTACTGTACAATATATTTATTTATTTCTTTATTTTAATTTTCTTACGACTTCCAACACATGGCTCTATCAAAGATTTCAGCAACTTTCATAATATTTCCCACAGCATACTCTATATCATAAGTAGCTCCATCATTGGATCTGTAATTACGATCCTACGACTTCTTAATATATCCCACAGTTATCTATAAATCTCTCTATACTCTATACAGTATTCCACAGTTATCTTCATCTTCAGATCTGTAAACGCATTGAGCAGCTTTCACAGCATTTCCCATAGAAATCTCCATACAGTATTCCATTGGTATTTCCATCATCAGATCTGAAATTCCCACCCACCTCAATCAAGATTTGAAAGCACATTTTTTTACGTTTTTGATTTCGAAGCAGAACATTTATTTTTACATTTTTGCTTTTTGTTTTGTTTAATTTTTTGTTTGATTTTTTTTTTTAGTTTTTTTTTTAATGTTTTTTTTTTTTATAATTTTGTTTGATTTTTAAAGAAAATATTATGCCATTTATTGACTTTTGATGTATAATTATATAAATTCATATACATATATATATATGAATATATATATATTCGGAAAAAAACATATATTTTGTAGTTAGTTTTTAAGTTTATATTTAATATTAGCTGCTTAAAAATATCGAAAAAAATTGTGTTTTTAAATAAAATTTAAAATTTTTGCGTTCGTTTTTTGACATTTTTGTTGGTGTTTTTTTTTTTTGTTGTAATATATATTTTTTAAGTAGCATAATAAATTACATATGACAAATATTAAAAACATTTCGTTTACTTAGAAAGCATTAAAACAGTTAGCTGTGTGTGTGTGTGTGTGTGTGTGTGTGTGTGTGTGTCTGTGTGTATGTGTGAGTGTAGCGGTCGTTGTTTTGGCTTTTGAGTTTGATCTGATTCTATTTTCGTGTGCCTCTCTTTTGTGCTTTAGATATTAAAAAAAAAAATGTATATATATAATAAAAATAATGATAATGATAAAAATAAAATAAAACAAAAATATAATATAATTAAGTTTTATAAGTCATTTTAACAATTGCATTTTTCATTTTTTTTTTCTATAACAAGTTAAACAAAAATAAAAACAAATATATTTGTAGACAAAAAGTAAATAGTTAATGGTCAAAAAAATTTTTTTTTTGTATATATATGTATATATATATTTATAGATATTAATTTAATTACAAATTACAAATTGCTTGCTCTGAACTTAATTATTATACACATATACATATAGTTCGTATATATATATACGTATTATATAACTGAATAATGTGAAATATTAATTTGCATATATTTTTGCACTAGTCAAAAATATATAAATAATACTTGTTTACTTTTCAAATTTTGTTGTTGTAGTTGTTGTTGTTTTTAGCACAGTTTATGGGAGTTTTATTTATTTATTTTTATATATTTCATTTGTTGTTGTTGTTGTTGGATAGAACAATCTATATACACGCACATACCATATATATAATTTATAATATATTTTCTTTTCGCATTTTGTTTTTTTAGTTACTTTAATGAGTTCAACGTGTCTGAAGCTGAAGTTTTTTGCGCTCGTTTTTTTTTAAGTTTTAATATTTTGTTTTGTTTTTAACATTTATATATATATATTTTCGTTTGTATATATGTTTTATATAACGATTTACAGGTACTTCGTAGCGCATTTTGTTGTTTTGCTCTGCCCAACAGCAAATTGTAAAACTAAAACTAAAGCTAAAATGAGAGAGAGAGAGAGAGATAGAGCGAGAGAGAGAAAGTGTAGAGAAAGAATGGAAGTGTGGGTGGGAAGGTGTTTGATGCGCCACTACTAGCCAAAATAATGAATGAGAGAGACAAAGAGATATTGAGAGGGAGAGAGAGAGAGAGAGAGAGGGAGAGAGATATGGTTAGAAAGAGAGAGAGAGAGAGAGAGAGAGAGAGAGAGAACGAGTGAAGTGTTGAAGCCTGTTCTTGCTTGCAGGTAAAACGAGAATTTGAATATAAAGTGATTAAGGCGCCACGAGAGTGACAGAGAGAGGGGATATGCAATTAGAAAGAGAGAGTCGAATTATGCTGGAACTGTTGCTGTCTCCATGCTAGAGGAGAATATGAGGATGAGACATTCGCTCTCTGCTCTACATGTATTCACATGTAGCTTGGAAAGGGAGAGGGGCTATGGGGGTAATAATTAGAAAGAAAGAGCGAGAAAGACTGTACCAAGGTCTGTGAGGTGGAGTGCAGCAAATGAGAGCGAGCGAGAGAGAAGACATGCAAGCAAGGCTGTTCAGACTGAACGTCTAAGTGAGTCAGAGCGAGTAGGAGAGAGAGACAGAGAGAGAGAGCGAGAGATTGAGAGAGAGAGAGAGAGAGAGAGGGAGACAGAGAGTGTTAAGTGTTGCTAGAAATTTGCAGATGATGTTCGTTTTCGTTTCATTCGTTTTCATGATGGATGATTGATTGATTATTTAAATTTGTAACTTTTCTTGAAATTGCGGCACAAAAAACTTGCAGCTTGAGACACATGCAAAAGTTAACACATTTCTGTGTGAGAGGTATTTCTCTTAGTTTGTTTTTCATATCTTTGTTGCGGTACATATATATATATATATATATTTATTTATTTATTTTCGCTTTTTTTTTGCCAAATTGTGAACATTCTGATTAAATATTTAACATTTAAAGGGCGAACAAATAAAATTAAATAAATTACACACAAATTTGACCTGAGCTCTTTGATTTTTCTTCGATTTCTATACTCATTCACGTAAGTTAAATGAGTATATTGGTTTTTTGTTTTCATTTTTTTGACTTGTTTGTTTTTTCTTTTCTTTCTTTTTTTTTTGGAAGCTGCACGTATAATATCGTATGAATATAAATATATATACAGATTGTTGCTGAACTCTTTTGATACTCATTAGCGAAATTGAAATGAGTATATTCTTTTTTTTTTTTTTTGTATATCAAATTTTGTTTTCGATTTTTTTTTTTTTAGTTTTAAGCAAACAAATTCGTATTGCTGCAGATTACAGGGTATATATATATACATATATATTTTTTTAATTTTATGTATATATTTTATATGGTAGACATTGTATAACTACAAAAGCCGTGCTCCATTAAATGCTATATATATACATACATATATATATATAATTATCTTTCATTTCATTTGTTTCATAAATAGTTTGTAAATATTAAATCTTTAGTACAAATCGAGGCAATTCTTATTTTTGTTTTAAGTAAAAAAAAAAAAAGAAACATACATATTTATATATATATATTTTATATATAGAAATAAACGATTTGAAAAGCACTTGATGATCTCTTTCGGTTAATGTTTTAGGCCACTTTTTGGTGTTCACAGCTGTTCATACTTCGACTCTAGAATGCATAAACCTTGTTCTTTGTATTATTAATTTTTTATTCATTTTTTTTTTTTTTAATTTTACACACACATTTATATAAGGCTGTATATAGTTAGGTATATATATATGTATATATATGAGTTCTGTCAGCATTTTATCAAGCAACACACAAATATTTTTTAAATTTCTTTCCAAATTTTGTTTTGTAAATATTTTTGTCATTAAATTTAGTAAGGCGCTAGAGTTTTTATTTTTTTTATATTATTATTATTATTATTTTTTTTTTTGTATATATAAGAGCACATTTTAGTTTCGCAAAAACAATTAACAAACTTAAAAGCTACATTTTACTTTTTTTTTTTTTATATATATTATAAATTTAGTTTTACAGCAAATTCTGTTCAATTTTTTTTTTTTTTTTTTTTTTTTTTTTTTTTTTTTTTTTTGTAAGGCAACATCTTGCAAGCTTTTTTAAACAACTCACATTTAAAAAGAGAAGAAAAAGTTACACAAATTTGTTATTCATAATATTTTAGGTATTTGTTTTCTGTTTTAAATATATCACTGATTAAAAAAAAAAAAACATTAAATATCAAAGGTCATCATATCGCAATGGTTTTTAGGCTTAGCTTAAATGATTTTTTTTGTTTGTTTTTTTAATCTAAATATAAATTTTTAGTTTGCAGTGACGTGGTACGGGGGGGAGGGGGGCAGTTCAAGGGGCGGTGTGTATTATAGAAATTAAAATTAATAATTACTGATGCGGCTGTGACTGCCAACAAATTGCCTGTTGCACGGAATGTTATCGATAACACATCTACATACACATAATAATCTACACCAAACATATCGATATATCGAATTTAAGGTTATGTACAATCGCTTACGAGTCTAAACCAAAAAAAAAAAAAAAAAAAAAAAATTATTTGATTGATTATGAATATAATTATATAAGTAATATGTTTATATAGAACAGTTAGCAATTCAAGTTTAAAGTTGTTTTTGCTTTTAATGAGGTAGTCAAGCCAGACACACACACACACACACACACACACGCGCACACGCACACAGCAGAGGGCGTGACGTGTGTAGGCGGGGGCAGGAATTGCTTTATGATAAGAGTTGTATTCGAGCGGGTCAAGAGGCGTGGGGGGGCGGGGGCGGGGCCGAAAGCTGTAGCTGTTGTTGCTGATGTTGTTGTTGTTGCTGGAAGAACTTGGATATTTGGGTGTGTGCATGTGTGTGTGTGTGTGTGAGTGTGCATGTGTGTATGCATGTGTGTGCTGCATGTCTGCTGAGGCTCATGGGCGTGGCACACTCACACTCTCCCACACACACACGCACACACACACACACACACACACACACATACACACTTGCCAGCCATGCGTGTGTGTGCTGCTTCTAGCACCAATAGTCGACATGCGTCCAAGCCTGTTCCTGCTGCTGCAGCTCATCCTCCACTGCCTGCTGCTGCTGCTGCTGCTGCTGCTGCTGTTGCTGCTGCTGCTGGAGTAACTGTTGTTGTTGTTGCTCCCGCTGGTGCTGCTGCTGCTGCTCATCCAGCTGCAGCTCCTGATCGTACGCCAGCAACAGCTCATGATCGGCAGCCCGTTGGGCCCGATCTCACGCCAGGCAGCCGCCATTGGTCATAAAATTGGCGGAGCCCGTATCTAGATCAACAAAGTCCGCCTCATCGTCCGGCAGATGCGAGAGCAGATCGCTGGGAAAGCAATTGTTCTTCATCACCAGCAGCTGCTCGTCCTCGTAGCAGGGCGTCATGATTCCGCCCACGGCATGGGGCAGCCCATTGTGAAAGTCCATCAAATGGTGATTGTTGTTGTTGTGGGCGGCCAGGCTGGCCACGCTGGTCATGTTGTTCAGGCTTGTGGGATGCACGCTCACGGCGTGCTTGATGTCCGGAAAACCGTCCGGTTCGAACAGGAAGCGCTGGGCGCTCAGCGCCGTTATATACGGGCCCTGCGAGTCGACCAGCTCATTCTTTACAAACTCTATGGCGCTGGTGGGCGTGGTTGCGGGCGGTAGCGTTGTTACGGCCGTTGCTGCTGTGGCACTGTTGTTGCTGCCGCTGTTGTTGTTGCTGTTGTTGCTGCTGCTGTTGCTGCTAAGACTGCTATTGCTGCTGGTGCTGTTGGTGGGCGTGGTGATGGCTACGGCGACGGCGGACAGACCCAGCCCCAGACTCAAGCCCTCACAATTGGGCACATAGTCGGAGACCTGCTGGCTGACCACCAGGCTGTCGGCATTGCTGCTGCTGTTGCTGGCGGGATTGAGAGAGACTTGCTGCTGCTGCTGCAACTGTTGCTGCTGCTGCTGGGGCAGGCAGAGCGCCTCCTGTGTGGGTGAGCTCAAGTAGCCAGCATGCTCGAACTCCTGCGGCGAGGGCGAGGGCTTACAGTAGCCATTCGGCAACTGTTGCTGCTGCTGCTGCTGCTGTTGCTGCAACTGTTGCGCCTGCGCAGCGGCGACTGCAGCCATGGCTGCTGGCGTTTTGCTGTTGAACTTGAACGTCGACATGGATGGTATGCTCTGCATGCGCTGCTGCTGCTGCTGCTGCTGCTGTTGCTGCTGCTGTTGCTGCTGCTGTTGGGTGGGCGTGTTGGCCGTGCTGCTGGTGCCGCTGTTGCTGCTGTTGCTGCTGCTGCTGCTGCTGTTCGCATCGCCATTGAGCAGGCCATCCAGCTTCAGCTCGGCGAGGTACTTGTAGGCCGGCGACTGCAGCAGCTTCGCGGGCAGCTGCCAGCCGCCGCGCTTCACGCAGCCCGGCGTATGCAGATTGAGCATGCCGAGCAGGCGCTGGCGGTCCGTTTCGAGGGCGCGCACCTGGTTCTTGAGGTCCACGTTCTGGGTGTCCAGCTGCTCGGACTCCTTGATCAGATTCTGGGTGCGTTCGCGCTTCTTCATGCGGCACTTGGTGGCAGCGATTTTGTTGCGTTCGCGTCGTCGCCGCCGTCGGTCCTCGTCCTCGGGCGTTAGGCCCTTGGGCACCGATTTCGTTTCGCTGTCCTCATCGCTGGACTCCTCGCAGTCCTCGTCGCGGCGCGAACACTTCGAGTTGGGCTGCTCGGAGCCGGAGCTGGAGTCACAGGTGGACAGCTTGCGTTTGCTTTGAATGGACAGCTTCAGGCCGGCTTTGATTAGCTGCGAGCAGGTCTACAAGAGAGAGAGAGAGAGACAGAGAGAGAGAGAGACGATTAGTCAAGGTCCTACAAAAGTTGTTTGTCACCAATAGCCAAGTTGGCCGCTGCCTCCCATGTGGCATGTGGCATGTGGCAGCCGCGTTGCACAAGTCAACGAGCCGCGAGCCGCGAGAAGTTGTTTGCGTCGCTCAATTCCAATTCGGGAAATGACGTGCTGACATTTCGACTGACCCATTTGGCCAGCGAACTAACCAAGTTCAACCAGATCTCACTTGAGAGATCGTTACCCCCCCTCGCTTCAGCTCTTCTACTCGCATGACAAATCAACGAAATTCGCATTCCTGGGCTGGGCCTGGGCCTGGGGTCGGTGCCAGGGTTTTTGGGTTTTTTTTTTTTTTGGGCAGATTATCTTTGCGGCATTTGTTTTGTTTACTTTTGTGATTTACTTGCGGCTGCTCGCGCATAAATTTAAGCAAATATTAAAGTGAAAGATAGAAATCGCATTTTGTTAACGTTGCCACGCCCGGTGCCCCAACTGGCGAGGGCAGGGCGGAAGGGGAGATGCAGCCTACTGCAACAAGGCCAGAACAGGTCTGCTGGCCCTCCACACTCTGCGCCGCTTCCCTCACCGCCAGCCCTCCAGAGGTGGGTGGGCAACGTGTCAGCGCCTTTTAGGGAGCTTCAGCAGCTGAAGACAACAAACAACAGATGGTCATCACGTCGACACGTTGTCAACTTTCATTTGCAAGAAAAAAGGGCCCCGGAGAGGTTGAAAGCGAAGATTGAATGTGGATTGAAGCGATATTGAAAGCGGAGATGCAAATTGCAGCTGACATTGAAGTGACGAAAAAGGAAGACGCCTACACGATGAGAAACAAAACAATCGAAAGACTTTCAACTGATTGAAATTGAAAGGGACAATCGAAATTGAAGTAGAAGTAGAAATGTAAAGATTTGTATGCTCTAGATTTGTATGCAAATCAAATAAATGGAAAACATAGCATAGATTGATTGTGATTGAAGTGATATTGAAAGGTAAATTTAAAGTGAAGATAGCAGTGAAATGACAAAAGCGAAGTATACCAATACATATTGCCTAAGTTTAGCCGAGTTGAACGAAAAGCATTAAGATTGAAAGGGTAGATTGAAAGTGATTGACGTAATATGGAAAGGGAATATAATATTGAACGACTAGAAATATATATTATCCTATCAGCACACATAAAAAGGTCAGAGCCAACTATAGCACTATAATTGAAATTGAAAGTAGAGTTGAAAAGGAAAATTACATTAAAATTTAGTCTTAGCTTTGGAAATTCCAACAGATTCTGAAATTCTGCATAGCAGCTCATCAATAATCCCTCCAGATTGAAACAGATTGAAAGCTAAGCAAGGGGAAGAGAAATTGAGAGAGAAATTCAAGTCAAAAGATCAAATGCATTGAGGCAAGATCACAATGATGTCTAGGCATTTCAGAATTGAATTGAAGCGCTGATTGAACACGCTGATTGAAGGCATACAGTCGCCTTACTGTGGTTTTCCATAGTCTTGTCTCGGGGCTCGGCTCTCCTTCGCACTCGGCTGTGCTGGGCTGTCAGGGCCCCGGCCTTTCAGGCAGCCCACTTCAATCTGCAGCTCAATGACAGCTCATTCAAGTGCCAGACAAGCCCCGACTACCGCCGGCTGCCCATCATTATCATCGTTGCGATTATCATCAGCATGAGTTTTGCGCTTTTTTATTTGTTGTCTGCTTGAGAAATTGTTCAGATGCCACTGTCGAGGCGACAGGCCCAACCGAGCTGCCCTCCACACTCCCCCGCCCGCCAACATCTCTGCCCTAGACGCTGCCCAGCCCCTTTTTGGCCAGCATTGTTTCATTTAAATTTTAGGCACGCTGCCTTTTTATTTATTGACCCAAAAACCAGATAAATAAATTTTATTTCAACCCAAAAAAAGAGAAAAAAAAGAAGCAAAAAAACAGAGTGGAAAATATCATAATAATCGCATGCGCCAATGGCTGCGATGCCGACGTCGACTGCGACTGCGACTGCGACAGCGACAGCGATTGCTACTGTGAATGCGACTTCGACCGCCCGGCGACCATATGGTCAGAAACAAAAAAAAAAAAAGATTTCATTGCCTTCAACTCGACTTGGCAGACTTCTCGAAAATTGGTGCGTTGTTGTGCAACAGTCTCTGTGTATGTGTGTGTGTGTGTGTGTGCGTGTGTGTGTCTGCTAGTTGTCAGGGCATTCCAAATGGTCGGCGTGTGGGGCCAGCGGCTGTAATTGGAGCAACGAAGCAGCGCAAAGAAACTGAAATGGGTGGGAGGAAGCAATGGGAAATGCAATTCCAGAGATGCCACAAATATATTGATATAGACACACATTCATACAGTCATCTATCTATGTATCTTTTCGTATACTCATCTAGATCCGCATCTAGATATGAGCCATGAGCTTGAGCAGCCGCAGTTGAATGGAAATTCTTGTGGGTCAAGCACTGAGCAGTAAAACTTGAATGAAGCAAACAGAAGTTTAGAGATAAACCTGATCTTAATGGGCACAGGGCTGGCCAACTGTCTAGAGACACTTTAAAATGTGTTAAGAAACAGACTTGCTAAAGAAGCAGAGATAAGTTCAGTGATTGGGATGAGAACCAGGCAAGGAAACTTTTACTTGAAGAGAGTAGAAGAGTAATACGACTGATAGGGCAGGAGGAGAAGAATGTGGGAAGGACGGTGGGAAAGGAAAGAACAGAGTGCGAAAAGGATGTAGAAAGGCAAGGAAGTGAAAGGCTAACAGGAAAAGCGCATGGTAGTAAGGGAAACGTAGATGTGCAAAAGAAGAAGAGAATTAAATGAGAATGTACTGGAAGAGAAGCACAGGAGAGAAAAGGGACGAATGGGAATGAAAGAGAAACACAGAGGGAATGAATTGAAGAAAGTTGAATAGAAGAAAAGGAAGAAAGAAAAAGAAATGGAAGAGGCGAGAAATTATAGGAGTATGAGAGAAAATAGAGAAGGATAAGAAGCAAAAGAAATGAGAGAGTATGGAGAAGGACACGATAGGGGAGTATGAAAAGGAAGCAATGAAGAGGAAAAAAAGAAAAGAAAAGATATAAAAGTAACGACAAAAGAGAGTAGAAGAAAAAGTAGAAGATAGACAGAGACAGATAGATAGATAGATAGGGAAAAAGGGCATCGAATTGAGACAGACAAAATCTCTGTCAAGCCAAAGCCTAGCCAGCGCCCAAAACAATTCCAGAATCGGAGTGGCACAGTTCACCGTTCTAGCTCCATGAATCACCGCGAGTCGAGCTCCACCAATGGCTTACATATTATTTGTGCTTTCAGTTGCTTCGTTTATGGTTCAAGGCAAGGCGCATAAATTCAAATTCAGGGTTCGAACTGTAACGCTTAGTGGGCTAATGGCAGTGGCGATGGCATTAAGATACTACTATTAGCAAGACCGAATCGTGTTTGCAGTTTAACGAGTGCGACGAGCGCCAGCAGAGGGGGGGCGAGCGAGACAGAGATATGCATATTATATATCATATATACATACGTATGTTCACCTTTTATAGGCATTTGCCCAAGCCTTTCTTTGCGCTACGTTTTGCTGCACTTCGCGCGTACAAAATGTATCTTTTGGCAATATGTATCTGTATCTGTATCTACAAACGTAGCTGTAGCTGTAGCTGTATGCGTGCTGCGTGATGTTTGTCGAGCAGCGCCCAAAAAAAAACAAACAAACTTAAATTTCGCACGAATCACCTCGCAAATTTGCACTTTTATTTGGCTCCGCATTTTGTTTGTTTGCCACATACTTTTTCCTCTTCTTCTTCTGCTTTTATAATCTTTTATTTGTTTAAACGAAGAGAGAGAGGGAGAGAGAGGGAAAGATAACCTTTTAGGTGTTGGCCAAAAAGCTGAGTTGAGCGGACTCGAACGGAATATTCTCCGTAAAAAGGGGAACAGCAATCGCAATTGGAACCAGAATCGGAACTGGAGCTGGAACTGAAATCAAGTGAGAAACTGGAACACCAACAGCAACTGGAAACTGATTCGAAATTAACTAGCCTAATAGGGTAATGGGCTCAGAATCCAAATCGTAGCGCAGCGGAACTGGAACCAGTGCAAAAAATGCAAATGGAACTGTTAAGCTGAATCAAATCTGACAAGCTTAAGCAGCTTAAGTTCAAAATGGGAACAAAATTGAGACTTGAATCGGAACTAGAGCTGGAACTAAAATGGGAGCTGGACTCGGAACTTGAAACAGAGTGGAAAGTGAAACGAGAATATAGAAAAACTAAATTAATATAGAACAAACTAAATTAAACAGAAATTGAATCGGAACCGGAACTGGAACTGGAACTGGAACTGGAGCCGGAACTAGAACTGTAATTGAAATTGAAGTGAGAAACAGAAGCTGAACTGGGACAGAAACTCTATTTGAAACACCACACAGAATGAATCGGAACTGATGCTGGAGCGGAACTACTTTGAGCTACCTTGACTATATATGGACAATCGAAATATCTTTAGACAGACAACTATAGCTAGGCAAACACCCACAAGTTCCGCAAATGAACTTGACCATATTCCCACTGCCCTCTTCCAGCCAGAGTATCCATGGTGCGGCTTGACTCAATTAGCGGCTGCCTCTCATATAGACTTTATATATTCTTTCTACATATTTCTTATGTACAATTTTTCGACATTTCAATATTTGCCACTTTTATAACTTTTTTCTCCCATACATATATATTTTATTTATTTATTTTTTTGCATTTATGAGAAATGTGCAAAAAAAAAAAAAAAAAAAAGAAAAAACATTTTTAACATTTGTGCAAATATTTGCGAAAACGAACAAGAAGAAGCAGCGCCAGCTAAAAGTGCAATAAAAATTGTTGCGATTGGCAACAGCGAAAACTTTTCCAGCTTGTGTGTGTGTGTGTGTGTGTTGGTTGTGCATTTTGTAATTTATGTGAAATTTGTTAGAAAACAAATTGAAAAGTGTTTAAAATTTTATTTGTAATATTTTGCACTTGGGTCTGGCGGCAGTTCAATGCCTATAAATTCGCTTGAAGCAATAATCATAAATCACACAGAGAGAGAGAGAGAGAGAGAGAGAGAGAGAGAGAGAGAGAGAGAGATAGGCAATTAGAGATATGCTATTGTATTTGCATATCGAGTGTTGATGCGCCCGGGAGCTGTCGCTGTGTGCGCTCGAATGCCATTTAATTGCCGCGTGGCAAATGCAATTCATATGCAATAATCGCACTTGCCAACTGGGTACGCTCAGCCACGCCCCCTCACCTGGCCGCGAGCAAGGCGCGCGGCTCATTAAGGCCAATGTCAGCCTAAGTGATTCTGTGCATCCACACACCAGCATCGCAATAGATACAGATACATTGCCAGAGATACAGATACAGCTATACAGATACAGCTATACAGCCATGCAGCTATAGATGAGCTTATTCAATTTCTGGCATACAAAAGTGAAATCAATTCTGGCTGCGCTTTGCAATTGGAAGCGTCAACGGCAGACGCCCACGAGCTGCCTGTCATAAGCCCGCCTGACCCAAGCCAAGCGTCAGCTCGACCAAGTGACTAAGCGACGCAACGCTTCGCATTGCCCCGATTGACTGGCCCGCCTTCAAGCCGGATTGAATGGCTGCGGGGGCGAAGACGATGGTGGTGGCGGTGGCGGTGGCGTACTTGTGGGCGGATGCCGGCCAATGTCCGGAGCCGGTGCAGCAACTGGCGGCGTTCGGCGGCACGGTGCGTGGGCATTTGGCAGATTTTTGTGTCGTGCGGCGCGTGGGCGACAAATAAAATGCAATTCGGACGCCGTCTGAATGGGCAACACGCAAATGTTGAACAATCTGGTTGATTGTTGCCAGATTGAAAGCGAAATCGAATTGAATTGCATCAATTGTTGACAAATTGCAAGTAAACAGTGCAGCTGGAAATGGGCCAAAACGTGCCTGCACGTCTATCGATTGAAATTGAAAGTGCATGGCGAAATTGAAATCGAAATTGAAAGAGAACTTGAAGAGTATTACAATGCATGGAGAGCACATTGAGTATTTCATATCGCTTGTAACGGACAACTAATGGAACAAGAGTTTAGCTAAAGGCCACGATCAATCATTAAGACTTGGGCAATTTTAAAAATAATTGATTGAAAATTGAATTGTAGGTTCAGTTTGAATGGAAATGGAAAATTCTGGGAGATTGTACAGGCCTAATGAATGAAGAAAACACTAAGTGCACATTGAAAATGCAATTGAAAACGATTGAAGTATTCAATTCAGCAAAATTGAATGTCAAATTGAAGTCAAATTGAAGTTAGATTGAAGAGATCGCTAATCCGATTACGTCATGCATAGAACCTATTAAAAGATAAGAATGTAGCTACAATTTCTTTATAAGAGCCAGATTGAAGCTAATTTCGATTGAATACGAAGAGCAGCAGTGCAATGAAATAATTGAAGGACTAGACAGAGCCTATTGAAAGAAATGATGGGTGACTAGAAGCTCTACAAAAATGCCAACTTGAAGCTAAATTTGATTAAATGCGAAACACCACAAGGAAAAGTTGAAATCTTTAGAAATTGAAATTGAATTCGAATTGAAGTTGAATTTGAGCCCAAAAACAAAGCGAAACAAGTTCAATCAAAGAATTTCCCATGCCCTAGACTAGTTGTAATTCATATTCGCTCCGCCCACTTACCTGTTGCACACTGGGCGTGGTCGCAGCGCCCGCTGGCGAGTCGAGCGGCGATGCCGAGCAACTGGAATGACTGCTATCCTGCGAGTGCGACTGCAAGAGGAGAGAGAGAGAGAGGAATTAGTTGAAGCTTCTGAGGCTGGCTGGACTGGGGAAGCGAGACGCACCTGTCCGTTGGCGTTGCCGCACAAGTTGCGTATGGAGACAAAGGGCCCGGACACCTGGCTGCAGTTGTTCGACACGTTGAAGTTGAAGTTGTCCAGGGGATTTGTCATCGCGATCACCGAATTGAGAATCTCTGGCGTTTTGGGCGTGTGGGCGCCCGGGCCGCTGCCCTCGATGCTCAGCAGCGCCGCGGCCGGTATATTGGAGTTGAACATGGTCTTGTTTTGGATATCAACACACGATAATAATAATAATACGATTTATTATTAAAAAAAAAAAAAATAAAGCAAATAAAAAAACGAATTGAGAAAATATTTTTAAAAATTAACACGTAACTCGTTTTTCTTTTTCTTTTTAATTTGCTGCTGACTTTTTTTTAATTATTATTTTTGTATTTATTTTTAATGTGTGTAGAACTTTAGTTATTTTTTTAAGCTTTTGTTGGTTTGTTGCTGCTTTGTTTTTTATTTGTATTTGTATTTATTTTTTTTTATTTGTAAATCACAGTTGAAGGCCTACGCGTTGCATTTGTTGGACTGCTTTTTGTTGTTAATTAAATATTTATTGTTTGATTTATATATAGTTAATAGTATAAATATTGTTTTTTATTTTTTGTTTTTGTTTTTACTGTTGTATATGCGTTTGTATAAATATAGATATATATATTTATGTATTTATATATATATTTTATTTTTTATTTTTTGTATAAGTATATAAATGTTTTTTATTTTTATTTTATCAATTTTGTTCTTCTTAAATTTTGGACACTCGCGTCTGCTGTTGCTGCTGCTTCTTCTTGTTTGTTTGTTGTTGTTGTTGTTGTAGTTGTTGCTGTTGTCTCTCTCGTTTATCACAAATTGTTGTTAATAAAATGTTTTTGCTTTTTAGCTGACTTGTTTGATTGTTGCTGTGCAAATATTGTTGTTGCCGTTGTTGTTGTCACTTTTGTTGTTGTTGTTGTAGTTGTTGTCGCTGCCGCTGCTGCCGTTGCCGCTGCGTCGCGACGCGGTTCCATCGGCGCTTCCAGCGTGTGTTGCTCACAGCGTTGTATTCAACTGAATGTTTTGGCCACCGGCAAAAGTCGACTTCCACATCCACATCCACAATATCAGCGACATCCGAGACAGCAGCCGACGACCAGCACGAATCGCGCACGCTCGCTCTAAACAGTCCAAGAGAGCGAGCGAGAGAGAGAGAGAGAGAGAGAGCAAGAACGTGAGCGTGTGAGCGGGCGTCGCAGCAGTCGAGAAAGAGAAAAACACAGAGAGGGAGAGAGAGAGAGAGAGAGAACATTAGTGAGTGAGTGAGTGATACGGCTGGAGCAGCGTGTGAGAATTAAAATATCATAAAAAAAAAAACAAGTCACAAAGCGCGCTCGTCAAGAAACAAGTGTGCTCCAGACTTCAGAACTGATCGACTTGAATATACCCTGTAATCAATTTATAAATTTTTCCTAAACATGCTAATTTATATGATTTACAAGGCAAATATTATTAAATCTCTCTGTCGAGTGACTCGGTAAGACTCAAATGCACGACCTTAAGATACCCTAGTTTCAGTTTAGCTACGCTAATTGCTGTAAATCAATTACCTCCCATTGCAGCTGCTAGAAAAGTAATAAAACTTGACTTATTTATACCCTAGAATGACAATCTCTGATTGAGCAGCAATATGAAACGACTTAAAGATACCCTACAATTGTTTTTGAAACAACATTAAGTGGGGTACTCAATAAAAACACATTGAAAATGATTAAATTATAACGGAACAACAAAATGGAAGCAAAAAAGTAAAGCATCTTAAGCCTGATCGACTACTGATACCCTCTAAACTGTGCACAAACAGATTTATGAAATTATCACAAAGCAGCTGAAATTAGTCTAAGTTATGCTTAGCTACATCTTCAACATCTCGGCATACCCCATCGATGCCACTTTACAGGGTATACGAAAACAATTAAATTATAAAATAAGCGCAAGTAAATTGATTTATGTAAGCGCCGAGCAGCTGACAGCGAACAGAACCGACTGACCGACTGACCGATTGATTGACTGACCGACTGATCGACTGATCGACTCGACTGTCTGATTGAACAGCTCAATGCTATGCGCATTACTGTAGTTCGATTCGCTGTGCGTAGCTTAGTTAGCCACGTTAATGTCTCAATTAAGCGGCTTAATCGTTTAATTGAGTGCAGAATGCAGTTGCCTGATAGCCAAAGGCCGAGGATCTCCAATTGATCGGTCAATCAAAGTTGAAGGTGAAATGCAAACAAACAAACGAACGAACAACAACAGCAGCAACAACAACAACAACAACAACAAGTGAAACTACAGTAAATATTGCAAATATTTCAGCTATGCAATAGGTCAATTGAGACTCAGCCGTAGCAGACTCGGGAATGCAGAGCCCAAAAGCGTTTCTGATAAATCATCTTCAGTTTTGTATTGAGGCACAGCGTTGCCACCTGGCCTACAAAATAATCGAAACAGTTATGAAGGTTCCTTATGGGGATTTGTTAGGATAGTTTTAAGAGTAAGTTTTTACTGAAGCTCATAGACCAATTGAATGCAGATCTCAATGCACAGCGTTGCCACCTGGCATACAAGTTAACCGAAGAGTTATACAAATTCCTTATGGGGATTTGTCAGAATAGTCTTAAAAGTAAGTTTTTGCTAAAGTTCAAAGACAAATCGAAAGCAGATCTCAATGCACAGCGTTGCCACTTGGCACAAAAAAGAGATTTACCCTCTAAACAAACATGATTGCACTTGCATATGAGGATTTGTTAGGATAGTTTCAACAGTAAGTTTTTACTGAAGCTCAAAGACAAATCGAATGCAGATCTCAATGCATAGCGTTGCCACCTGGCATATAAATTACCAAAGAGTTATAAAGATTCCTTATGGGGATTAGTTAGGATAGTTTCAACGGTAGGTTTTTACTGAAGCTCAAAGACAAATCGAATGGAGATCTCAATGTACAGCGTTGCCACCTGGCATACAAATTACCGAAGAGTTATAAAAATTCCTTATGGTGATTAGTTAGGATAGTTTCAACAGTAAGTTTTTACTGAAGTTCAAAGACAAATCGAATGGAGATCTCAATGTACAGCGTTGCCACCTGGCACAAAAATGAAATTTATCCTCCAAACAAACATGATTGCACTTATCAACATGTACATATGCATACTATTATGTAGATTTCTAGAATATAGACATTTTTACCAGCGCAGCGTTGCCACCTCTTATACATATTCTTCAGTAAGTTTTGTATGTGCGCACATTTCCAACACAAATTAAATTAGATTCGAGCGCAGCCAACTAACCGAGCCACTTAACGACTTTGCTTTTATGGCTGACAGCGTTGCCACCTGGGCGAGCAAACGCTGCAGCGTTTTATTAGTTAATTTTCAGTTCACTCAGCGCTCAGTGAGTGAGGTTCTCGTTTGATTTCGTAAAGTTTTTATTTTTTATGGCAATTTGTTGCCCTTTTTCGTTGTGTGTGTGTGTGTGTACGTCTGTGTGCGTGTGTGTGCTTTGTTTTAATGGTCCGCGCGCTTTGAGGTTTTTCAAGGAATTGAGTTATGTGCTCGAAATTGTGTGGAATGCCCCCAGCCGGAGATTAGGTTAAGCAGCGAAACTGGACTAATGATGCTTTTTTCTTTCTATACTCGAGTGCCCTACCTCCCCCTCCCTCTCTCTCTCCCTCTCTCTCTCTCTCTCTCTCTGTGTGTTTGTGTGCCTCCCCCTTAATTTCAAACGAAATGCAAATTGCGGCACGCTGTCAATCTTAAAAGCGAACCAACCCCCCCAGCTGCCAGCAGCGAGAGAGCGCAGCCCTTCCCCCCTTCTTCCCGCCACTCTCGCCGCAGCCCCCCCCTTAGCCGTTGGCTGTTATGGCTTTTGCCATTTCTATTATTGCCTTTTGGGCCATTTATCATTTTGGCAAGAATGTTTGCTGCTGCGGATGCCACGGCGAAGCACCCCGACACCGACCTCCTCTCCTTCCTCGCTCCCCTTCCATGCAAGCACTTTTAGTGCCACTTTTATGTGCCTCACACACATACACACACACACACATGCGCTCACGCACACTTGTGTAAATTGAAAGTCAGTCAAAAATAAAATTTTTCAAACACAAAAAAAAAAAAACTAAAATAAAATAAAAAAAAACAACAAAAAGTCAGAATAAAGAATTATGATTTATGACTTTCGCATGTTTTGCTGTTTGTATACGACTCAAGTGTGTATGCATGTGTGTGTGTGTGTGTGTGCGTATATGATTTAGCTTTTGTTCTCTGCTGGCTATTTGTTTGAAAAGCTTTGAAAGCCTTTGCCTTTGATGTGCATTTGCAAGCTGTTGAAACGCAAATCACTTTTGACATTCGCTGTTGCGGTTTCGATTTCGAACTCGATTTCGAACTCGATTTCGATTTCGATTCTGGCTATTTTGACCAAATGCAATACAGGTGTGCCCCCCCCCCCCCCCCCCCTCGCTGCGCTTTTTGGCCAACTGCCCAGGCAGCTGTGCTGAGGTCTTGATTTTGAGGTCACGGCTGGAGCTGGCTGCACATTGCGCATACGCCGCGTTCGCCGTCAGCCAGTGACATGCGCAAACAGTTGACAATCGGCAGAGACGCGACTCAAGTGATTGCCAATCGATAAGCACGCATCGCAGAAGCAGCTGGCAAACGGCCCAGCACCCAGCTCCCAGTAGGGCGCGTACAGCCACTCGTAGTTGGCTTTAAGTTTTTGTTGTTGTTCATTTATATTCATAGATACTGTATGTACATATATGCACACATGTGCATATCTTTTCGTATATCGTATATAGCGTTTTTTGTCTGCTTAGCTATTAACATTCCGCAGCGGGTTTTTTGTTTCGTTTCGTTTCGTTTCGTTTTGTTTTTGTCGCCTTGTCGAACTTGTTGATTCGCTGGCATTTCTCGATTGCTCTCAAGTGTGCGAAATTGTTAGCGCGTTCGATTGGAAATGCTAAGATCGCAGCAAGTGCAGCGCCGCATGTGCATGTGCATTGAGCTAATCAGTTAATCGATTATCGGTTGATATCGATAGACTATCTGTCGATGGGCAATTTAAAAATGCGACTCACTGTGATGTGTGCTAGATGCGTTGCATTTCATAAGTCAACTAAGTGTTAAGTCCTAGTGTACATTAATCGATATCTAACTATCGATAGTCAAAGATTTTTACTTTGATTAAATTTAACAATAATCGCAGCAAAGCTGTTGATCGACAAGCAAAAGCTATCCAAAAATCGTGCCATCCATTTCATTAACTGAGATGTTATCGATAACATATAAGTAACACATGCACACATCAAAGTCAAATTGTTCGATTTAAATAAACCGAAGGACGATGCTTATCAGCTAAATTATCGTCAAATGAACCCAAAACAAGTTCCACAAACCTATCGATATTTGCAAACACTGTATACATCAATCGCATATAGGGCATAAATAACTGTCCGCGATTTATCTGATGGATCAATTAATTCATCAATCAACGATATATTCTCAATTTAAGTGGAGCTCGTTTGGCACTGCCATCAATATGCTTGAGACAATCGATTAAGTATATTTATATTTATACATGTTGTATATGCAAAAATAAAACCGGTATGCTCCTAAAAATATAATTATAACAATAAACAATGCTAACAGCAAATTGCGAAATGAGTCACGTGGAATCACAAAGCGAAATAAAAAATAGAAAATAAAATAAAATAAAATAAATAAATAAAAACCGCAACGAATTTCATTCGATAATTGCCAAGCGAAATTTATCGCGTCTTCCTTGGAATGAATGGAAGCAACCGCAATGTGAAATGTGCATGAAATAAATTACGGGCTAATTGTATAACACTCACACTCACATACGGGTATTCGTATTAGTAGTCGTACTCGTATTCACATTCATATTCATATTCGAATTCAAATTCGATAACAATTACGAGACTTAACAGTGATTTGTTGTGTCCAGCTAAATGGGACGAGTATATATAAGAGATATATATGCAGATATATTATATATATATGGTATATAACATACATAAAACATTATTCATTGGCTCGCATCGTATATCGAAGCGAATCGTTGCCTCTGCGGATCGTGTGCAATCCGAAAATAACATATAATGCACATGCATATGATATTTAAAACAATTTTGTTAAGTATTTAACAGTATTATCATGCTGTCTGTGCCTTGCGCATTATGTTTGCGCTACGTGCCTCAGCTTCACTCCACATTTCACACGATTCGAGCGAACGTACGTCCGAAACAAGCAAAAATCGAGTGGGAGAGACAGAGGTGAGAGAGAGAGAGAATCGAACACTGAATCGAATGGAAAGACTTAAGCAACAAAAAAAATGCAAAAGAACAATCCAGCAAACTAATGGCATTTCAAGTGCTCTACATGTGGGCGTGGCAAATGCTTTGAAGTCGAGCAAATTTCGTGATATGTATATACATTAATATACATATATGCATATGTAAACTCCAGTAGAACAACCACAGAGACTCAATAGCGCATACGCATAGCTTTGTGGTTATCGGTTATCGATAACTTGCTACATAGTTGCCTGGAACAGAACTTAAAACAATGATTTGCATTGCTCGAAATGGAGAAGCTCAACAAATATGTGTGTAGTATGTATCTAGCGTTATCGATAGCATTCTAGAGTTATCGAAATTTGAAGTCTAACGGCATTTTTAGTTAATTTCAGAAATGCATTATCGACGATTTAACATTGAGAATTCAATTGAGATATAAATCATGAATATATGATAATGAAGGGAGAAATGCGTTATCGATAACATATCGATTATGTTTGTCGCAGCAGTTTCATGCAAGCAACGAGAGCTGGCTGTTGTTATATATTCACAGCAAACCCACTTGATTGCAGAAAGAGATGAGAACTGGATTTAGAGAGAGAGAGAGAGAGAGAGAGAGAGAGAGAGAGAGAGAGAGAGAGAGAG
>NW_022046513.1:0-28455 GCF_001654015.2 Drosophila navojoa | reverse complement strand
TGACTCTGACTCTGACTCTGACTCTGACTCTGACTCTGACTCTGACTCTGACTCTAGCTCTGACTCTAACTCTAACTCTAACTCTAACTATGACTCTGACACGGCTTAGGTTGCATTGAGTGATGACGGCTGCTTTAAGCCGTTTAGCCTCCGCAGACCCCGAGGCAGGAGATTTGGCAACCGCATTGAAAATCGATAATAATCTGACAAGCAGCTAAAAGGCAGTCCTTGCGATGGGAGTAAGTAAGCTCAAAGCGGCTAAAAGAAACGCCAGCTAAGCGAAGACCCCCTGCCCATGCACCTCCCCACGACACATAACTTTCCAGTGCGCTAAAACTAAGCCAAAAAAAAAAAAGAAGACGAATAGAATGCCAAAAAAAAAAAAAGAAACTGTTAGACGTGAGAGCACGACCACCCGGATACCCTCTACGCGTCAGTGTAGTGACCGATTGGCTGCTGAGTGATGGCACAATTCGATTTGGCCTACGCAAGAACTATTTATAGAGCATCTATAGAGAACCTTCTCTAATGTGCCCTTGTTAACTATAAAATGTATATCGCTCGAACTAACCAACTCCTCCTAGCGCTATTAGCCTCAATGACATTGGCAAAACGCGCAGACTACCGCAGAGTGAGTGAGAGGGAAAGGGAGAGGAAGAGCTAGGAAGAGCGAGAGAGAGGGGCTTAGGGTGCTTTAGCTGTTATAAGTTGTAGCGCGGTTTATTGTGCGACGTCGCCGCCGCCGTCGTCTTTGTGGCTGTGCCCAATTGCTTTTGCTTCAACAGTCGGGAAGGAGGCAAAAAACAACAACAACAACAACGATAACAACAATTTCATTGACCTCATAAATTGTGCTGGTCCAAAAGCCCAAAGAACTCGGCAGCCAAGGCGAAGCGAACGCCGAATCGCCGCCAAAATGGCACCCACAATGCTTGCGTCCTTTTAACGCAACAAACGACACGCCCCCCCGCCCGCACTGTGGCCCCTCCCATAACGCTAACCGAAAAAAGAAAGAGAAACAATAAGAAACAAACGGCGGAATATTAATAGCTGTTCGGGTTTGTTATTGTTGTTGTGTATTTTTTAGGGCTTTTTTTTTTTTTTGTTTTTTGTTGAGGCCACAAACTACAAGCACAAACAGTTAGCAAGGGGAGGCACCAGCAACGAGGGGGCTTGGCTGCTTGCCAGTCCAAGGCGAAGGCAAAAGCGAAGGCGAAGGCTGACCTGACTTTAATACAATTTACTTAAGTAGCACAACGGAAGCGGAAACGGAAACGTAAGCGCATATGCAAAAATGAAGTACATCAAATTTTTCAGCCATGAATTGCGACTTCCCAAAAAAAAACCAAAAAAATGAAGAAACGCTTTTATGCTTCATAAATATATTAAATGTAATTATGGCAAGTGCCATAAGCTGCTCAATTTTAAATAGCAGGAAGTAGGGATAGAAGGAAGTAAAAAACAAAAAAAAAAAAAAAAGACCAATCAAAATGAGCCTGTGCTGGTACTCGATCACAAGTGAGTGAGTGAGCGGGAGCAATGATGCTCGCACTAGTCATGCTCTCGCTGTCCCTCTCTCTCAAGCTCACTTTTGATATTAGGTATGGGAATGCGTGTGGGAGTGGGACAAGCAATCTCATTCATTTTGCAATTAGAGTTAAATAAGGAATCGAACAGTGCAGCAAACTTGAGTAGTGTGTGTGCGTGTGAGTGAGACAAACTTTCGTTAAGCTACTCTCACTGGAGCAGAACTTATGGAAGCAATGAACGAATTTGCCCAACTTCAGTTAAACAGAAGAGCTTAAAAAGAAGAAGTGAGACATGAATGCATAAATGCGATAAATGTTTTGCTCACAAATGGAAACTTTAAAACTTCCAATCAGACTTTGTCTATGCTGTTGCTCGATGATGGAAGATTACAGCTATGAGTGAGCGAGTGGGAGAACTAATGCACGCTCTAGTCAAACTCTGCTTTCGCTATTAGTTATGGAAATCGGCACTGCTGAAAAGTTTATGGGAGTGGAACATTTGTTACAGTTGGAGCTGAGGCAAAGAGTGAAGAGTGCAGCAAACTTGAGTTCTGTGTGCGTGTGTGAGTGAGAGTGAGATGAACTTTTGCTCAGTTGCATTCGCTGCAGCAAAAGTTATTGAAGCAAATAAGGAATTCAGCTGGAGTTTTAGCTGGAGTTAAGTAGAAAGACTAAATCAATTGCTTTGACCTTATATACACACACACGTTTATGTGTGTATGTGTGAGCACATTTATGTATGTACAATATGGGTAGCTTAAATTTTTGAAAAAAAAAAAATGGAGACAAAAAGTTTCTAAGCCATTATAATTTATGTGAATGGGCAAACATTTTCATTGCTCATATACACACATACAGACATACTTATATCTGCCCTGACAGGGTGCCGAGCTGAGTCAAGCCAGAGGAAGAGACAAAGAGACGGACAGGACAGAAAGCAGAAAATGGAACAAAAAATTGTCGGCGTTGCTTTCGATCGTCAGCTTTTGATAAGCGGGCAGACTGGCTTTTGCTTGCAGCCAAGTAAATCAGTTTCTCTTTGTGTGTCTGTGTGAGTGTGTCTGTGTGACTGTGTGAGATGTCTGTGTGCTGTTTTCATTATGTATTGTACATTGTAGCCGAGTCACTCGTCTGCCAATTTAGGCCAGCTTGCGGGCAGGTGCTCAGGCCTGGCTGTCGCTGCTCACTTCTTCTTTTTCTCATTTATACCCTAACCGATGGCATGATAAAAACTGTTATGCATAGTGAAACGTTTAGCAGCAGCAACGCATACACGTATATAAATATATGTATGCTATATATAAATATGTGAATCTATAAACATATGTATGTTTATATATTCTTGAATAGCATTTCTGCATTCAAATGGTTCGCACTTGTTTTTGTGGCTTGCGCAAGTGTATAGAGAATTCGATAATAGCTGCACTTTGTGGGAATAACGAAACGATGCTAACTGCGACAGATAGAGAGCGAGAGCGAGAGCGAGAGCGAGAGAGTGAATGAGTGAGGTGAGGTGGCTGGCCACGTTAGCTGGTCGGCACTGTGGTTACACTTTCGTTTTATTTCCTTTTGGCCTGTCTTGATAGTAAACGTTAAATGCGATTACACATTTTACTGCATACTTTGCGGCAACTAGAGCGAAAGGGTGTGTGTGTGTGTGTGTGTGTGTGTGTGTGTCTGTGTGTGCAAGGGAGATAGCAGGCTAATAGAAATAGAAAGAAATTAGCATGCAATAACAAAAGGCAAACAGTGAGCCATGACTAATACTCGAAGCATAGACTCAAACCCACAGGTTGGGGGCCCGCTGACCTGGCCAACGTCTTTTGGGGGTTGTTGTTGCTGTAATCGTGTAATAGCGTGCAGACGGATGGCAGCTTGTAGGTGTTAAGTAATGGCACACACATAGACACACACACACACGCACACACTCACGCACACCCGCACACATACATACACATTGGGGCTATTCACTGCATTTGCTCGTCTCGTTTGCGCCTCATTTGCTAATAGAAAACAGCATGAAAAATGTAGAATTGTGAAAAAAGTGGGTTACAGAAACAGTGTGGGGTGTATGCCATGTGGGGCTGGAGGGACGGGCGACTGTTGGCAATGACAACATCAGAAGCTGCTCAAAACCAACTCTAAACTGGCTAAAGCAAAATGACAAAAAAAAAAAAAAAAGCTAAGCTTCCATGATGTCATTGAAGTCATAAGCTTTACAGTTTTAAACTTTGTTCTCTTCCCTTAAGGGTAACGAAAACAAGTTCCTCTTCTTTCAACATTGTAGCAATCTTGTATTCTATGTTTACCTTCAGCAGATTTCTCTAGTTTGCTTATAATTATACATAAAAGAATAACTAGTTGACCATTTAAAAACTAATTTTTACAAAGTTGAAATTTTTTACTATTTATCATACGAAAAAAAATTAAATAAAATCATATTTTTTATATAAAATAAAATGAATATTTAAAATATATTTTTATTATTAGTTATTAAATATCCAAAATAATGGACATATATAATAAACACTCTCTCTATTTGCCCATAAAAGTATGCTATATAAATAAGTTGTTTTCCTTACGATGATTGACAATATCGTAAGACTTGAACATGGCGCCATTAAAGATCAGTTTGCATCTTGTTTCGTTTATGTATTCCACATTAGACTCTGCTTTGCTTTGGCTGTGACTTTCATAACATGTGCTGTCCAATTGGAAATTGTAAATGAATTCAAATTGAGCACATGAACGACATTAAAAGAAAATACATTATTTATGCCGCTAACGGAATGGGTGCCTGGCAACAGGGCCAGCGGCGATTCTACTTACATAATGGAAAGCACTCACTAAAAACTAAGGCAACAAACAAATAACAACAGCAAAGAACAACAACAAGGAATAACAACAATACACACGCACACGCACACACACACACACACACGCACGCAGACAAGCGTATATTTGCCAGATATTCATCATAAATCAGGCGGACCTTTAAGCGATAGCTATTTACAGCAACAGTAGTAACAGTAACAGAGACAGCGACAAGAACAACAACAGCATTAAGCACTTACCCAAACAGCTGAGAATTTAACTGCATGCTTTGCGGCACAGCAGCAACGATAGCTGAAGTAACGGCAAGACAAACACCACGAAATTTGTTTGAATTGGCGCGCGTTTGCTAAGTAAAATAACACGCACACACACACACACACGCACACATACACATACACGTCCGCACAAGCGTACTACTACACACTTACACACCCTCGCACGCACCGAAAAAAAAGCGCAAAAAATATAACAATAATCAACTAGATCGCAATTCGCTTTCGCTTTGAGCTGTCTGTTGCCGAATTCGCCGCGAGCTTAATGCGAGCACACTTCAAACCGTTCAGGGCGCCTGCCAAACGCCAACTGAACTTATCACTCACTCAGCTGAACAACAACAGGAGCAGCACCAGTAGCAGCGCAGCAACAGCGCAGCAGCAACAGCAGCGGCAGCAGCGACGCCAAAGCTCCTCGCAAACTATTGTGTCGCTGTGTGTGCGTGTGCGTGTATGTGTGTGCCAGAGCGAGTGAGTGAGTGAGTACTCGTCTGCATACATGTGTACCTGTGTGTGTGCGTATATGTGAGCATTGTTGACTGCACATTTTTCCCGTTGTTGTTGCTCCTCTTCCTGCCTGCTCGCTGCCTTGCACCGAGTGCCGCTTCTTGTTGCTGTTGCTGCGGCTACTGCTGTTATTGTTGCTGTTGCTGCTGCTGCTGCTGCTGCTGCTGATGTTAGTTTTTAACCTCTATGTGAAAGTCAAACTGCTGAGTAAGTTTTCGACTGCATTTTATTGGGGTCGACAGCAGACCGTCTTCCGATTGTAGCGGTAAATGCGAAATTGATTAATTTGACACTGCATTTGTGGTTTGGGCGTGTCTGACCAGCTCTCAGCCAGCCAGGCAGCCAGTCAGCCAGCCAGCCCACTGCATTCCAGTCGCATTAAGCCCAAATATAATTTACACCACACCACACAGCACCAACACAAACGATGCAGCCCCATTTAGCCCACTCTTCCCCCCACACGCTCACTCCCATTGCCATGCATTTACTCTACTGTTCGACTATGCTCCATTTGGTTCGCCTTAATTGTGTTACACATTCGCCTGTCATAATGCCGCATGAGTGAGGCCATGCATTGGTATTGCAAGGCGCTGCATGCACGACTCCTGCATACCCTGTGCGAATGATTAGGCAAACGAAATCAGGGCAAAGTCTAAATAAATTCATGAGGCTCTTTGATCCTTTTATGTTTAATCAAAATGTTTATAATCTTATCCTTACACTAATCCTTTATTTTTACACTGGGTATCTTAAGCCTTGTACTTTAGCATGAGTTGTTTATTGTTTATGTGATTATAATATTAATATTAACTATTCCAATATTACCTTTTATAAATTATAGCTATTACCAGCAATATATACATATGTAGCTTTCGCCTCATACATTTTATATTTATATTCTTATGTCCAATGAGTTGTACCTAGTACCTTTGTGACCTCTATAATTTGCACATTCTTACTATTACTATCGTGAACTTACGTAGTTTGAGCCGTATCTCTTTTAACTTTAACTTGATTCCATGGACATGGTACTCCTTATGTAACACCTGCTTTCTGGTATATTGTATGTAATATTTCTTATTCATTTTACCCTATGTTGTTTATTTAATCCATTTTCAATCCAAAAAAACCGTTGCTTTTATCAGTCATCTCCCTCTCTTCAATATTATCGCAACCAATATGACCCATTGATGGATTGTAGGGTGTATTGCCTGCTGCACTGCTTTTAAGGTCGATCGCCCAAAGCCGCCCGCACAATTCCACAGGCCGTTCAATGGCTGGACGCCCGATTGCCCCCATTTTGGCAAGAAGAGGAAGAAGAAGAAGAAGAGGAAAGCCGATGCAGAGTTGCCAGATAATTCGATTACCATGCAATTGCGAATGCAGGGCACACACACACACATCTCGTTTTGACTAAGAGTACAAACAGGCCGATGCAAGTGGGGGGGGGCGTAGACGTGGGCGTGGGTGTGGCAGTGGCAGTGGCACCACTAATGGCAGCGTGAAACGTTAAACGATGTTAAGCATTCAACTCCCGCCTGGCTGACCGGGATGCAAAAATACATTTCCCTATGTGCCGTACGTGGCACGGGCAAAAAAAAAAAACAAAAAAATTTCACTCCCCGTGAGTGCGACGAGGCATCTGTGGATGCCACGCATCATATTTTAAAGCTGCACTTTAATGTGTCAGCCACACACACACTGGCACACACATATACTCACACACACTCTCGCACACACACACTCACTCACACACATACACACAGACTCGCATACTCGACCGTCGCATTGTGGGCAGCTCTTGGGCTCAGATTGATGCCAGCTGAAGTGCACCATTCCCTCCTAACCCCACTGCCCCGCCCCCCCCCCCCCCCCCCCACCCCTTCTCTCACACAGGGTGTCGCACAGGGTGGCGAAATTACTCTGCGCATTATGCCCGTAAAGTGCTCTCTGCATGGCAACTGTGCGCTGTCCACTCGATGTAGTACCTGCAATCCTCAGATTCATGCATGTGTGCAAAGGCCATATATGTATATGTATATGAATATGTATGTATGTATGTATATAGTGATACGAACTGACGATTGACTGACTGGCTAGCTGATTGAATTAACGAGTGATTGATTCACTGACTATATAATTGATGGCTAGAGCCAATGGAGTAATTGACACTCAGATTGATAGGCTGCGTGGATAATTGATTGATTGATTGATTGACTGGCTTACTGCGTGACGGACTACTTGTTAGCTTGATATATCAGCGGATGGTCTCATTGATCAGTCCTAACTATATATAAATAACTCTCAAATGGACAAGCCGAGTGCATAATTGATTGATTGATTGATCGATTTGCCTACTGCGTGACTAATTACTTCTTGGCTTTACACATCAACTGATTGAATAGCTTTTTGATTGATTGACTGGCCAACTGATTAGGATACAGCTTGATTGACTGATTAAGTGAATGATTGATTCATGATTTGACTCACTGACGGAATGACTGATCAATCTATTACATAACAGATCGACTGACTGAGTGAATACCTTATTGATTGATTGATTGACCAACTGATTAGGATACAATCTATTACATAACAGATTGACTGACGGAGTGAATAATTGATTGATTGATTGACTGTCCAACTGATAAGGATACAGCTTGACTCACTGATGGACTGACAGATTAAACAATTGCCTAACATATTAACTGACTGAGTGAATACCTTATTGATTGATTGATTGACTGGTCAACTACTTAAGATACTGTTTGGCTGACAGCTTAATATATCAACTGATAAATCTATATGATGAACTAACAGAGTGAATAATTGATGGATGGATGGAATGAGTGAGTAATTAATTAATTGATGGACTGCCAACCTGATTGGGATCCTGTTTAGCTGACTTATTGATAGCTTAATATATCTAGGGATGGACCGACTGACTGACTAAATGATGCAACTATTTATTTGTCTGGCAGATTGACTGACTGAGTGCATAATTAGCTGATTGATTGAGCAAATCATTTGTTTATTCATTGTCGTCTATATATATACATATGCACATATATGAACTGATGGACTTGATGACTGAGCAATCGATTGACTGATTGATAAAAGTAACAGATTGACTGATTATTGACTCAATGAATGGAATGTCGGACTGATTGACCAACTGATCTATGGGATTGACAGCGTTAACTGCTTGAATAATTCATTGCCTGGTTGGCTACATTATTGGCTGATAGTAATTGATTGGCTGATTGATGAATGGACTGACTGACAACTAACTGATAAATAGAAGATATAAAGAGCTAAACTCAGCACAGTGATTCTTCCAAGCGAGCAAATTATAATCGGCAATATTATCATTCATAACACTCGTTCGCCCAGTGAATGGAGTATATTGCTAACAATGTATGGAGCCTAGAGAGTTGAAATCGATGGAATAGCCAAATACATATGAATATATACTAAGTCATCAAGTCCATCAAGTCATCAAGTTGCATCCTGGGGGCGTGGTAGCTTGGGTCAATTAGTCTATTTAAGGTTACTCCATAGATCAGTCTAAAATTACATAACATATGCCTATATCAAGCCGCAGAACCCTGCTGCCACTGCTTAACCCTTAGTCAGATTTAATTTAACATTAATTTTAGCCTGTTAATACTTCAATAAATTTGCCTATATTTTTCCTCTTGGGGGCGAAGCAACTAATTTTATATATGAGTTATAAAGCTAGTTCCAATTCCAAAATCTATATTTCTACTTTTATTTTTATTATATTATATATTTCTATTTTCAATCAAGTTGTATAGGAACAGCAATCTCCTGAGCTACAAGAGCTAGAGCCTTAGAGAAGCTTTGCCTCTTAAATTATATGCCAAATATAGCTTGGCTTTAATTCAATAAATCCATCCACTCCTTTTTTCCAGCATATACATATAACAATAATAATACCAGAATAATAATAATAAAGTAAAACAGAAGCTATTCACAACAAATAACTGTCCATAGTAAAGCCCGAGCTGCATAATATTTATGCAAATGCGATTATTTTTATATATATCAAAATATCCTCTATGACGAGAGCTATGTAGGGTGTAGGGTATCTGGTGTAGGGCATCTCTTAGTCGAGCACTCCCCCCTCTTAACAGTATTTCCATAGTATACAGTATACAGTATTTCATGAGCGCGCATCATACAGTCGTGTCGACCGCTCTACCCTATGGCCAACTGGAAACTCTGTAGCACTTTCATTAGCTTGCGAAAAATTAAAGGTGTAAGTAATTCCCACCTGCATTCGCATTCGCATTCCCGTTAATGAAGTACAGATTAAAATCCCTTTGCAGCGCAAACTCTAAGCTATTTGCCGTGAACCGTGCCTTTTTGACTCTAATGGGAATACAAGTGGATGATTTGGATGCGATTACGGAATCTGATTTAGAGCAATGCATGAATATTGCTTCACAAGCAAAGGCAGCTGCTAATTAAAGTGAATTTCAGCAATTTAATTGGAGTTTTTGAAATAATTATTTATATTTATAATTATGTAAAATATACACTAATATATTTTGTTTTTAAACATAATTAAATATTTAACATTTTAAATTAAATACCGATTGATGGATTAGCATTTGATTTCATTAGCTGCGGCTTCCAGATTGGTCCTCTGTTATGCATCAGTTCCCAGGAACATCCACCACTTTCAGCTATACCATCTGTAAAATCATTCCGAAATTCCAGAACAAAGCACTAAGGACAAGCTCTCATGTTCCTTTGATACACTCAAACACAGAAAGAGGAGTCTGTTGGGTCTAGGAGTCTATTGGGTCCATGAGTCGTTTGGGTCGAGAAGTCTCTTGGCTCCACTAAAGGATCTCTAGACTAACCAAAGCCCGTAAGGATCGCATAGGCGAAAAAGCTTAGCCAGCAACTTAACGCATCTTACAAAGATTCCACCCTATCCCCTTTACCTACCTTTAGTTATTTAACATTAATGTAAATGTGTTTTATAATATATTATCTCTCGTATAATGCCTCTCTTTTTCTAAAAGGACTATATAGGATTTCTGCCCTATATCTCTTACTATATTGAAATGTTGAGCATTCATTCATAATCACATAAGCCCTTCATGGGCGTGGCAAGCCGAGCTGAAAATTCGAAACAGATATGCTAGTGGAAAGCCCCGACCTCATATTATAATATAGATAACATTTCAGAAAATATACATTTTCCACATTTTTAGAACAAAAACATCAAATTTTACCACTGTATTGTTGTTGTGCTGGCAGGGCCAGCTGATGAGTGTATAGAGTCATCGGAAAGAGCGAGATGGGGAGAGGGGTTCAGTGCCAGCTGATCAAAGCAGCCGTCCCTGCACACCTCTACCCGTCTCTCTCTTTCCTATGCTGCTGTTTCAACACGCAACAGACAAGAATTAGGAATTTGAATTCCATTTTTAATGACACTGTCTTCAATAGAAATCAAGTAAAATCCAGATGCAGTGCATCCAACGTTGCTTAAGAACAATAAGTGAATTAAATTATAATAAAATAAAATAAATATTCAATTTTATATATATATAGTAGTGTTTACGCCCTTAATAACGTTCTTAACTGAGAGATTTACTAGGAATCTGTTGACCTGAGAAAGGAATTCGAATTGAATATTCAGTGGAATAAATTAGCAAATGCATCTTTTCAATCATTCATCTTTATAATTATAACAAGATTTACTGCTAGCCGTTCCACATTGCGAACGACAGCTGTAGTAGGAGCCAGTGCTGCCCAGCGACGCTCTTCTCCCCTGCGCAGTGAGTGCTAGAAATGCTCCGTGGTTTAACAATGTCTATATTTAAAATTAAACGGCATTCGCACAAAAAAAAATAGATTGATTTAATTTACTGATTGCGTACAATCGATTGGGTCGCGGAACGGCTTTAGTCCCAGGCATAGACTTTGCCGGGCGTGGGCAGCTGGGCGCGCGCCTTGGGTGCACCTTCGGCGGCGGCATCGATCAGTTTCTGCTGCTGCACCAGGTCGATGGGCGGCTGCACCTCGCGACGAGCATCGCGGGTGCAATAGTAGTTGGCCGAGTACAGGTGCGAGGGTCCGTCCGGTAGCTCCGGCTGGGGCTGTGTGCGATCGGCCAAGCCATCCTCGAAGCGCAGCGCAACAGTATGTTCACGCTAAAAAATAGAATCAAACGAAAATCGCATTCACTTACATAACCCGCTCGCAGATTTGCCAATTGCAGCGCGATTGCGACATACTTACGCCCAGCAGAAAGGCGCGTACGCGTTGCAGGAACGGTGCTATATCACGACGGGCGGCAGCCATGTCAACCGTATAGTTTTTAAATAACTTAAATGTAGCCTACGCTTTGTCAACAAACGCAATGCGATCAAAATAATAAATAGCGAAATTGATTTAGTGATGGCAAAACACTGACTGTAAAGCTATCGATTACTAGGATTGAGCTAACATCGGCAGCAGATAATTGTTATGGTTAAATAAAATTCTAATTAGTCGTAAATTCTTATGAGAACTCCAGCGAGCATAAATAAATAGTTTAACAGAAGCAGTTGGAACTCGCCGATAACGCAATGCCGGCATGATTTCGAACAGTTGTGCAACATCGATAGCATTACACGATGTTCAGCTTCTTGGGATGAGCAAATGACAGCTGAGCTCCATCGATAGGTGACAATCGAACGATGGCTCCAAGCAGCTCATCCCTATTACGTCGGCGTGCACATGGCATTTGTTTTTGTATTTCGAGCGCGTTGACGGTTTAACGAGAAAAGGAATAGATTAGCAATGGGAGGCCAGGGCAAAATGATAAATCGGAAACGAAAATTCGAGGGACGCAAGGAAGACGATCCCGAGTTCGATTTGGATAGAAACAACTTTAAGCTGCTGCACGTGAATACGAAAGAAAAGCGCCTGATAATCGTACTAGAAGGCGCGCAACTGGAAACGGTGAAGGTTAGTAAATCAAATCCTGCGATATCTATAAGCTATCATTATTAACATTTGGCATTATTGCGTGCACGTGCTGCAGGTGAACCGGACATTCGAGCTGCTCAACTGTGATGATCATGCGGGCATTTTGCGCAAAAATCATAGAGAACCGGGCACCTGCCGGCCGGACATCACCCACCAGTGCCTGTTGATGCTGTTCGATTCGCCGCTGAATCGTGCCGGCTTGCTGCAGGTGTTTGTGCGCACCGCACAGAATGTGATCATCGAAATCAATCCACAGACACGGATACCGCGCACATTCAAACGCTTCGCCGGCCTCATGGTGCAGCTGCTGCACAAATTTCAAGTACGCGCCAACGAGACGTCGCGCCGCCTGATGAGCGTCATCAAGAATCCGATCACAGATCACTTGCCCGTCGGCTGCAAGAAGTATGCGATGTCCTACTCCGGCCGACTGGTGACCAATTGCCGTGAACTGGTGCCGAAGGGCGAGGAGGGCAGCGCAGCGTACGAAGAGCCCGTTGTCATCGTCATTGGCGCCTTCGCTCACGGCACTCTCAACACCGACTACACCGAGGAGCTCATCTCCATCAGCCGATATCCGCTGTCGGCGGCCATTGCCTGCTCGAAGCTCTGCAGCGCCTTTGAAGAGGTATGGGGCGTGGTCTAGTCCCTAGCCTAGCCGCTCTTTAGTTTAAACCTATTTAGTTGTTTAGCTTATATTATGAATATATGTATATCCTATGATCCATTTCAATCATGCGTATGTGTACATATTTTAAATATATATTATAATATATATAAATATTTTTTAAAAATTTATTAAGAGGTTAAAGATATTGTAAAGATATTGTAGAGTAAAGCATTGACTACAGAGGCCTTATATACATATATAAATATAAATATATGGATATTCCTAGTAAACTCACAGCGACATATGAGACGTAAATCTGTTAGATTTCAAAATCTAATTATTAGCGCTTAGATTTGACTTAAAAGTTTCAACAAATGAAAAAAAAGAAGGCAGCAACAGTTCATGCTACAGTCGAAGCTCGCTATAGCGAACATTTCCACTTTATTTACACATTTTTCACAAAATTTATGCCAAATATCCATAAAAATATAATCAGGTTTCACTACTACAGTCAAATTGCGTGAGTTTATACAAATTTCACTCAGATATGTGAAAAATGGAAAATGTTCATAAAAATTCTGCAAAATCAAGGCAACAAATGGATGAAAATGAGTTCGTTAGTCAAGGGTGTTCACTGTATGCGATCTTATATATATATTTAATACATATGTATATGTAAATATACATACATATATATATCATTTTATTTAATATAATTCTCAATTACAAAACTTTGTTTTTAATAAAAAAAAATATATATATTAATGATTGTAAAAAATATTAGGGTTAAACAATTTGATAATAGAAAAGTTGACTTTAGGCTTAACTAAATATTTGTAAATTTTCTTGTATATGTACTATATTTGAATTAAGTGAAATAGAGAAAACAATTCATTGGAGAATGTGACATCATGTGGTGCAATTTTGTTTGTTTTATACATATACACACATATCAATTTATATGTTGCCATTACTTGTTGCTGTTAAAATGATTTTGTTTGTTTTTTTTATAGAAATCGTACAATTAGAATAGTTTAGTTGTTTTGCTTCTTGATTTAGTGATTTGCTTGTTTATGCGAAATTCGAACTATTTTTGTTACTTGAATGCGATTGCCATAAACCCGCTGTCATGTGGAGCGCCTAGACTATTTCGAGAGTGGCTTCTTGGCCAGATCGGCGACAGCTTTCTTCTCAGCTTCCCGCTTGGCGGCCGCCTCCTCTCGCTGCTGACGGATGAGCGCCAGCCGTGCGAGATCCGCCTTCGCCTCGGTGGTCTTGCCGGCAGCATGGAGCTTCTCGTAGCGCTGGCGCGCCTTTTGCTTTTCAATCTGTTCACGTTCGCGACGCGACAGCTCTGGCTTGTGTGATGAGGATGAGCCACTGCCCGTTGCACTGCTGGGTCCATCGTCGATCTTGATCTGCGAGAGCTTTTGGGTGGCCTTTTTGGTCACACGGTTCGGGTTCTCGATTTCGATAAGCGCAGCCACGCCCTTCTTGGCATCCCGTGCTTCTGTCTCCGAATCATCATCACTGTCATCGTCATCGGACTCCTCGTCGGAGGAGCTGCGCTGCTGTCGCTGTTGCTGCGGCTTTTGTCGCTGGGCGGTCCTCGCCGGTTTGCGTGCTGCACCTGATGCAGCCGTTTGTTTGGATGAGCTGGCGCCGGCGGCTCCTCCCGTCTGCTCCCCCTCATCTTCGCTGCCAGTCGATTGTTCGCTCTCATCCTCGGACTCCTGCTGCAGTTCCTCGGGCGATGTGAAGTGGCGGGTCCGGCCTTTGTGGTTAACGTATTTTCCTCGTGGCATGACGACCTGCGGCTGGCTCTGTAAATTACATATGTAGTGGTATTTGCGTTAGTGTGAATAGCAAATATGTGTGCGTGTCTGTGGGCGCGTGTGTGTGTTCACGCACGCGTGTGTGTACTGCCGCTAGGCCACCTCGAAACAGAAATGGCGTCGTGCCTTAATATGCTGCTTACCAAAGTAATTGTTTGTTTCTTTGAATTTAAGAATTTTTGAATTTTTCGACAAACTTTTCGTTGTTAAATTATGTTGCCTACCTTTTTCTATTAACTATTGCTTTTATTTATCGTCTGTATTCAATGTGTACTTATCGCTTATCGATTTGCGACGCTAACAGCTGGTTGGTGATGGACAATCAAAATGTCTGTTACGTTGCTTGGCATCGATTAATTATAATATATTATCGGATGTATATCGATGAATTGAGTATGCCTTACGGAACCGATAGTAGTCGCGTCGCTACGTGCTGAAATGAACACGAGAAAATGTGCTAGTCAATGCTAAAATGTAGATAATATATGTAAATGCTAAAAAAAATGGTACAAGCGGCGGAATTAAACCAAACCGAATGGATATTGAGCTGATAATTGTTTTAAGCATTTGGGGCACGTTGGTGCTTAGACTGCGAAAAGGCGCTTATCAACATACATAACCGATGCTATACAAATATTGTGAGACAGCCATTTTGTTTCCTCATTACTTTTGTTCCTCGTGCATTTTTTCATGCGCGCTGCTCGTTGCTTTTGTACACACACACATGTCTATACATATATTGGTATATATATATATGTATATATCTCGAAAATTCACCACCAACACTGACAGCAGCATTTGCTATTGCCACCACCAACGAACGCAAAGCGAACACAGACGTTTTCGATAAGTCTCTCATGCAGTGTCCGCTCTCGCGCTCTCTGTAGCTAATGCAGCGCTACTATGTCGGTTGCACTTGCACGCACGCCCATCGGTATTAAATGTGAGCAGTACCACTATAGAGCAGTTGGTGTACGCGTGCGCTCGCCTTTCGCTGTATATATATGTGTGTGTGTATTCGCGGTTTGAGTAATTTCGAAAAATTTTTGTATATTTGATGGCGACTGCGACGGTTGCTTTACTCACAAGAAACGCGCGTATGTCGAAAATTGTAGCGCGTACGTATATCGGTGTGTAAAAATTGCTTTTAAATTGTGGTAAAAAGTAGCTAAAATTATATAAATTGTTCATCATGTGCTAATTAAATACAACGCGCTGTGATTTCAAATAATATTTTTTTAAATACAATGATTTTTACGTAAATAAATTAATTTGAAAATGTGAGACTTCAATGGACGTGACAATTTTTTCGTGTTACTTTTTTTCTTTTTTTTTTGGTGGTGGCAACGAACAGCGCAACCAGCCAACACTAGAAGAAGAAGAAGCTATCTGTCGCTGAGTGTATGTGGTATTGTGTGTGTGAATATATATATGTGTATTTATATATGCATATATAAATATATATATGTGTGTATATAAATATGTGTATATGTAACGTAGCGTGTGTCTGTATTTAAGTGTCTGTACGTGCGTTTAGCAGTACTAGGTAGTGAATATTAACAAAATAAAATTAAGAAAATACACAAAGCAGCAAAACCATACGAATAATGAGAACAAAATGGCAAACATCCAAGAAATATTTTTATCAAGCTACAAATATATATTAAATAAAAAACAAATGCATAAAAAAATAAAAAATATATATATTATTATATTAATATATTACGTGTATGAACGCAATGTAGTCTCCTAACGTATATGTGTGTGTGTGTATCGCGCTGTTTTGCCGCCGCCGCAGCCGCTATTTTACAAAACGTCACGTAAGAACGTACGTTGTTTCTCGTAGCTACTTACGTTTTCGAAACCGCCGCCGTCGTATTCGCCCCGTCATCAATACTCTACGTAGCCGATACGTCATGTGCGCATTTTTTTTTTTTGTTGATGCTCTCGCGCATCAACAATGTGTGGTGCCCTCTGATATAAATATATATCAAATATATTTGCAATATATATATCAAGTATATTTGTATAATATCTATCTTCTTTTTTTTTTATATATGCAGTTACACACTTAACAATTGTGTAGAAATTTAGAATTTGCGTGTTGTATTATTGTTACAAAAATCTATATATTTATACAACAAAAATAATAATAAAGTCACAGCTACAACAAATCAAAGCAAATTAATAAGCTACACAGCAACAATAAGGATCGAGCGACAACAAACGCAAAATACAAAATTTGGAATATCTCCGCATAACAACAAAAATCACAATTCATTGGAATTGTTTTGGATATTAGCTACAACACAAACAACAAAAACAAAACAAGAAATTAAATGTAAGTAAAGCAAATCGAACTTGCGATCGAACAATAATTGAACTTTTGATCAGGCGTTGCACGTGGCTCGTGTCCCCCTGTCCCCAAACACCCACGCAATGAAATGTGATTGCGAATTTATCGACGTCTCGATTACAATTAACTAATAACTGTTGCTGTCTGCATTGTACATGTGTGTGTGTGTGTGTGTGTGTGTGTGTGTGTAAATATTCCTATGTTTCTATACTACATTGACAACTATTTGCAATAGATGTCATTTTCAGAACTCTAAGCCAAGCAACCCTTCATCTAATATGTAGCTTAAAAAGCCAGCTGCATTTTCTTTTTCTACCCTTATGTATATTTTCATTGAAGGAATCAATTGAAATTATATATAGAGAGAGATATATTGATATTTGGACAAATACTATTGAACTTAATGATTTTGCTTAAGATGAAACTCAAATTTTGATCAAACTTTGTCGTTAAAGTATTTCTTGAAAAGAAAAAGAAAAAAACAAAACAAAAATAAAAATAAACAAAATGTAGCCGGCATGATGCATTTACTGTTCATTTGTCATTTCACCTCAGCATCTGATTTGTATCACTGTGCGTGTGCGTCTGTATCTGTGTGCTTGTATGACAATTGCATTTTGGCGCGAAAAATTTAAATCGTCTCAGATTCATTCCGTTTGCTATTATTTATGCACCAAATGGGGCTTTCTTTTAGTCCTGTACAATGCATCTAGGAGTTGGCAGGACAGAAGCGGTTATATGTGGTGGGGGAGGGGGCTGGGAAACACGCAATTTCATTGATGGTTTTGCAGTCAGCTTCGGCGGTGGCTGCAGTTGGTTAGGTTGAGGCAGCGGCAGCGGCAGCGGCTGCTGCTGCTGCATATAAACCGGCTTTAAATTCGTGCCACTATTAGCACGATTTATTAACCTAGAGGCAGGCAGTCAACATTCCACGCTCTTCGGCGCGACATTTGATTCGACATTTATACGTTCGTTCGTCGTGACGTAGTCGCTTCGTATCGTTACGGTAGTCGGCAGGGCACATACTTGCAGATACAGCAAATTATAGCGACGGAAGGAGCAGAAGCAACAGCAACAACAACAATGGTTACTGCTCTTTGCCGCCTGCTTTTTCACTTTCGAGCTCGGGCATCAATAGTAGACGATGAGGAGAGAATCGCGCTCACTCACATACACATGCAGAATGACCTATACAAACGTACAACCCACTTTCTCTCTCGCTCTCTCTCTCTCTCTCTTGGTCATTGCTGGGTTTGTGTCTCGTGCCGCTACCGCCGCCATATTTGCATTTCGAATATATATTACGTAGTGAACTGTTGTCTCGCTCTAACTCGTGCATTTGGCCCCAAGTGCTCAGTCACGACACCATGTTATATATGTATGCATGGGTGTTTGGATCACTTGTATTTTATTTATTTAAATAACATTTTTTGCGCGTAGTTCAAGTGCAAAAGTAAAACAAAATAATAATACTACAGTAAAATAATATTAAAAACAAAAAATCTATTCGTATTGCTTGAGTTTAAATGTATGTACTATACCAAGCTATACTTAGACCGAATTTTGCGAATAAGTGACGAAAATCGTTTGTTGTTGACCTTTGTTGATAAACATATTTTGCAAAGTTATTTTTCTATGTCTGCCAATTAGATTAAAAGCCTAACGTAAAATTAAATTATCCGCTGGACCTTATAAATTGTCGAAATAATATATCTCTGCTGGCCACTCGCCTCTTGGGGCGCCAATAGTGATAAAATGCATGCCATTGCTGTTCCAGTACGACTGCTTCTCTTCTTCTGCTAGCCCGACGTCATCGTGTTTGCCTTGAAAACATATCCACACACAGCCATACACAAGAATATACATTTATATATATAAATATATATATGTGTGAATAAAATGTACATATATCGTGTGTTGTATGGCGCGGTCCGTTACATACACAAATGCAAACACGAAGTATAACGAACGTGCGCTCGTGTGCTGATACGAAGCACCACGAAGTATACACCAATAGCTACGTTCGCACTACGTTGCTGCTGGTGTTGTTGCGCTCTACGTAAAATTTTGTTGAAAAACTCAAAGTCGTCTACTGTACTACATAATTACAACAGCACAGCGGACATCAGCACGTTTGCTGTCCGTGAACGCTTGTATGGATGTTTGTGTGTGTGAGTGTGTTTGTTCATGTGTGTGTTGTCAGTTAATGTTTTGTTTTGTTGCGAGAATGAGCAAGAGAGCGAAAAGCGAATGACAGAGAGAGGGAGTAGAAGCTCACCCGTCTGCTACTGCAATTGGCGTTGGCGTTGCCGTGTGTTTTTTCCCGTTTTTTGTTTTCGAAATAAATACAAATAATTGCGCGTTATAAAAATATTCAATCCGCGCTCGGTGCAATCGGAATGAGGCTACGTCATTTGTTGATTTATTGTTGTTGCTTTCGAACTTCAACTGATTTGAATTTCGCGTCATTGCATTTCGTAAATACATATATACATACATATACATATGAATATATTTTAGCGGTCGGCAACAAACCGTAACCACAAATTTGCAGTCAGCAGTCAAGAGTACGAAATACACATATTGAGAGTCGTGCCCACAGTGGTTTAAATTGAATATTTTACGTATTTAATTTATGTGTGTGCTATAAACATACGTATATGTATCTGTTTATGCCTGTATGTATGCAAAAAAAAAATGAGTTTTGAAGTGAAATAAGTGAAAACTGAGGTACATATCTGCCGGCCGGCATAAAAAAGATTAAATATTGTGTTGTAAACAGTTATACAGATTTATGTAAATATAACATATCAGTATATAAACCCGTTGCAATTAATGTGGGCGGGCTGCGTTGTTTACACTTTGGATTGGACTTTTGTGTGAGCGCGAAACCACTGTGCGAGTGAACAGCGCGTGGTGTGAAACAGATGTATATATATTTCTATATGTGTGTGAATGTGTGCATGCTGTTTGTGGCTGCCGTCGGAGCTATACAGTGAGTGAGCCCATTGGATTTTTTTTTCCGTTCACCAATATCGTCTGAATTAATGGCGAGGGTGTTAAGAGCCAAAATGTATGCATTTTTATTTTCATGTGCATATATATATATATCCATGTATTTGTGTGTGAAATGTTTGTAATGTGCAACAACGACAAACAAAGGGACTTTATTATGCATGAATCATGTTGCCTGCCAGTTACTGCTGGAACTGAACATAACCAAGTTAAGTTGGCAGCGGTGTGGTGAATTTCTCCTGTCAAGTCTCGTGTGTATGAGTTCTATGTATTTGCTTACTTTTTCTTGTTTCGTAAGTTTTATAGTGGTCGATTCACAGATCCCTAAAATTTTTAAAAGTTGTATTCTTATAGTGAAAATAATACCTAGCTGTAGATGATGTTTTAAAATGTATCTGAAACTATTGGTATTTCATTGTGCTGCTGCTGCTGCTTAGCACCATTTTAAAGTGAGACCTGTGTGCAAACGGGACAGCTCTATATGAACATATTCTGTCCCATGTGTATGTGTGATGCTCTTTCTCATTTCCTCCGGTGTGCTCGCTCTCAGGCATTTTCGAATTTCGAAAGTTGTCTCGCCGCTCTTTTCGACTAGTGCTGTTTGCGCTGTTGCCGTGAGTGCCAAAACGGCGGCAAAGTAACTAACACACACACATAGATAAAAAAAAAATAGAAAAAACAAAAAGAAACATAAAGGCCAAGCCAAAGCGTAATAGAAAAAATCGAAAGAAGAAGCAACAGCAGCAGAAGCGGCAGCAGCTGCAACCAACGTGTGTATGTGTTTCAGAAGAAAAATTATCAAAGAGTAAAAAAAAGAAAAATGAGAATTCAAAACATTTTGTTGTCTCTGCATTTATTTTATTTTGACTTTGCATTACGAGTGTTTGTTGCATTTCGCATTTGCCGAACGCGGGAGAATCATCATCGCGTGTCGCTTGCACTACAATGTTTATGAGAAGAAATGAGTTGATGTGCATGTGGATTCGTATTTGTATTTTGTTTATTTGAACTGCATTATCGTGTAACATTTTATTGTTTATGTAACGAAAATTGACATTTAGTTTTGGCGCCCTAAATAATCAAGTGTGTGTGGTTTTTTTATTTCATTTATTTATTTGTCAAATTTGTTCGACAAGCAATCCCCAAGTGAATAAGCAACCTAGTCATTTGTGTTCAGCCGGCCGGTAAATCAACAACAAAATAATAATAATAAAAAAAATAAAATGAAGAAAAAATAAAATCAAATAAGCAAATAAATTACAAAACACATAAAATAATAATAAAAAAATAAATAAATAAAATACAAAATTTTATAATTTTGGTGTAACCGTGGCTTATACCTATTCCGCGCGAATACACCGATATTTATATTGATTATCAAGTTGTTTTGTTGAAAGTGAATTTTAAATAATTTTCGCGCGAACATTTGTAAAAAACAATTTCTAATAAAGCTGTTATGTTCTTCTACTTGCAGTCTCGCTGTTTGACAGAGCGACAAACCGACCAATAATAAAACCAACTGAACGTTATACAAAACAAATCAATATACACCAACACTGAATCTGTAACTAAGATAAATTGGCAAATTCAAAATGCCAACTGAACTGAATTCGCAGCAACAGCAAGAGCAACAATAAACTGACACCTGGAGAAGCCGCGACACCGGCAAGGGGTGGTAAATATATAGAAATAGAAATGAACATTGTTAATAGTCTGGCATTAATCGAATTTAACTTTTCTAGTTGAAGACAATTTGCTGAGCATGCAACGGAAACAAAAGCCAAGAGCAGCCGTCGAAGAAGCAGAAGCCGCAGCAGCAGCAGCAGCAGCATCAGCATCAGAATCAGCAGCCGCAAAAACATTAATAGCCGTTAATAGAATAAAGCAACAGACCTGCAGCAACTGCAGCAATTGCAGCAGGACGACAAGCAACAGTAGCAGTAGGAATATCAGGATTAGCAGGAGGAGCAGGCCCAGCAATAGAAGGCCAAACAGAAACTTCTGCATTTCTCGAGCAGTGCATCATCATTGGCTGCTTTGAGCAGCGGGGCGAGCAGAACAGGACGTGTGAGCAGGACGAGACGGCCCCGGGCGTGTGTGCTGCGGTTGTGGTGTGTGTGCGTCGGCCGTCTCAGTCAACAACTTGAGGAGCAGAAACAAAAAACAGCAGCAGCAGCAGCAGCAGCATCATCATCATCATCATATTTAACTAATTGATCTAATTATCAACAACAATCAAGAACAAGCAAGCACTATAAGATAGAGATACATCAAGAACAATGTCATCCAACGAACCACCGCCACGCTATGAGCCCCCTGTGGAGCCCATCAATGGTATTGTACAGCCGCCGGTTGTGCCGCCACAGGACCGACCGGGACGGAATACAAATCAATTGCAATATTTGATTAAAACAGTCATGAAGGTCATTTGGAAACATCATTTCTCGTGGCCCTTTCAACAGCCGGTCGACGCCAAGAAACTGAACCTGCCCGATTATCACAAGATAATCAAACAGCCAATGGACATGGGTACGATTAAGAAGCGATTGGAGAACAACTACTATTGGTCGGCGAAGGAGGCCATTCACGACTTCAATACCATGTTCACCAATTGCTATGTGTACAATAAGCCCGGCGAGGATGTTGTTGTGATGGCCCAAACGCTGGAGAAGGTATTTCTGCAGAAGATCGAATCGATGCCCAAGGAGGAGATCGAGCTGGAGCCTGTCACGGCCAAGGGCGGCAAAAAGAAGCAACGTGCACCGGCCACATCCAAGGCAGCCAACAGTAGTGCCAGTGGGCTATCTGCCATCTCATCGGGCAGCGGTGCCGGCAGTGGTGTTGGCAGCTCTAGTGCAGCGACAGCAACAGCGACCAGCACATCGACAACAGCCGGTGGGAAGGCAGCGCAATCCTCACAGCTGACCCAGATGAGCGGCCTGTCGCAGTCATCTGGAGCGGGCGTCTCGACGCCAACGTCAGCGGCCGCACAGGCGGCAGCAGCGGCTGCCCTTCAAGCAGCAGCTGCTGCGGCAGCCGCAGCAGCAGCCAACGCCCGGCCAGTCTCCGCCATGGGCGGCACGGTTTCATCAACAGCCGGAGGCGTTACACCGTCCATACCACCGATAAGCACAATGCCGCCGCATACGGTGCCAGGCAGCACGAATACAACGACCACTGCGGCGATGGCAGCGGCAGCGGCTGCAGCAGCGGGTGCGGGGGCGGGGCCGGGCGCAACAAACGCAGCCGTGCTCAATGCGGCCATGGCCAGCCTACTGAATCCTGCGCAAAGCGGCGGCGGCAACAGCTATGGTGCAGCCGGCCCACAGACATCGATCAACAACAGCTCCCTGCTCGACGCCAATGCGGCGACAACAGCTGCGGCGGTCGCCCAAGCACAGGCGGCAGCAGCGGCCGCTGTCGCAGCAGCTGCCCTGGACGGCACCGGTGGTGTGACAATACCATCGGCCGCAGTCAATGCAGCCAATGCGGTGCAAGCGTACGTGAATAGTACGGCGGGCGTCGGTGTTGGGGTTGTGGATGCGGTGATACCCCCACAGCAGCCGGCCAAAATGAAGAAGGGCGTCAAGCGGAAGGCGGACACAACGACGCCGACGGCGAATGCCTTTGAATCGCCCTACGCCCAAATGGACGCCAAGGCGGCCAAAATAGCGACGCGGCGGGAATCGAATCGTCAGGTAATTGGCAAAAAGGTAAGAGGCAATGGACAGACGTTCAATAATTCATCAATTGTTGTTGTGTATATATATATATATATGTGTTTGTGTGTGTGTGAGAGTGTATGTGTGTGTGTGTGATGTGCTTAATACAAGTACACAAATGCTTAAAACATGGACTAGTTGCAAGGATTGACATAAATGTTGCTCGCTTACAGCTTGCAATAGTAGTAATAGCTATCGATTGTTGAATTTATCGATCCATAAAGCGTGTCCCCAGTTCAGTATATATATATAGGCTTTAGTAGATTTGCCCTTCCAAGACTTTAAGAATAATATTAGATGCTCCTTGATCTCGTTCATCACTCTAATCGATTTAGATATCTATAAAGACCTCGATAGCTCCTGGTGTCAATCGTGAAAGAAAAGCTAGATCGTATATATATAGACTATGAAAATGAATGCGCTTGCTCGCTTTAGCAAATTCATGTTAAAATAGTAGAAAGATTATATTCAATGTAGCTCCAATAATTCCACCCACCGATTCCAGTTAACGCTAGTCATTGTGCTTATTGTTTAGGCTAAGGCATATTGCAAACAAATAACAAATTCTTTAAACAATTTATCCAGAATTAAACCGTAGTTTATTCGTAGAGCAGCACAAGCAGACACAGAAATACACAAAACCCAAACTTTGATACTCTACACTAACACAATCTTACACACACACACGCACACGCACACACACAGTCAGACACCACACACACACATACAATACAACACGAAATACAAGTAAAACATTCATCAAAATAGCCTATATATTAAACGCTGCCTTTGCCTTTTACAATTATGAATTGAGATCATCGAAATGCATTTTAGAGCTGAAGAGCAATAAATATCGATATCGATTAATAGAGACAATGCATTTGATAATGATATTCAGTTACAATCGACGTTCGATATCGATTAATAGAGACAACAATGATATTCACCTATAATCGAAGTTATCGATATTGCTCTTCGGCTCTAATTATGCTAATGCATAAATGTATCTATGTATATATGCCTATAATTATATATAATATATGTGTATACCAACTGACTGATCGATAAACCATTTTTTGATTGCTCTAACCCATTTATATCGCTTCTTTTCTTTTCCCTCCATTCTGTATTACTTTCAATTTATTATTTTGAATTCGTTTCAATCATCGTTATATCGTTATCGCCATTGCACATATACCACGCACGAATCGAACAATCGAACAATCGCCCAATCGACCAATCGAAATCGTCCAATTTGAAAACCAACCAAAGGATCTTACATTCCAGGGCTCGGGCTATCCAATGTCACCATTGGGTGTCGCTGGTGTGCCTGGTCTGGTTGCCGGCGGTGCCATTGGGGGCGTTGCTGGTGCCAAATCGAAGGAGAAACTATCGGATGCACTTAAATCATGCAATGAGATACTCAAGGAGCTGTTCTCCAAAAAGCACTCCGGCTATGCCTGGCCCTTCTACAAGCCCGTCGATGCTGAGCTGTTGGGGCTGCACGACTATCACGATATCATCAAGAAGCCCATGGATCTGGGCACCGTTAAGCGTAAAATGGACAATCGCGAATATAAGAGCGCGCCGGAATTTGCGGCCGATGTGCGATTAATATTCACCAATTGCTACAAATACAATCCGCCAGATCACGATGTCGTTGCGATGGGACGCAAGCTGCAGGATGTCTTTGAGATGCGATACGCGAATATACCCGATGAGCCCGTTGCGAATGCGGCGCATCATCATCACGGCTATTCGAGCACGTCAAAGCATGATGCCAGCGATTCATCCAGCGAGGAATCCAGCGATTCGGAAAACGAATCCAATTCGGATGAGGAGCGCAGTGCCAAGCTGAAGATGCTCGAATCGAAGCTGCTCGGTCTCCAGGAGGAGATACGCAAGCTGGTGGAGGAGGCGTCCGCTAAAAAGAAGGCTAAGAAAAAGCTCAAGGAGAAGAAGAAGAGCATGGGCCAGGGCAGTGGCAGCGCCGCCGGTGGTGGCAGTGGTGCTGGCGGCGCCGGTGGCCATCATCCGCATGCGGCCAGCGCTGGCAATGCCAGCCATGGCGGCGTCACATTGCCCGCCAATGTGGCTGGACTGAATGCTGGCGGTGCGGCGGGCGCCAATTTGTCGGCCCTGTTGAGCAGCTCGCTGGTGGGTGCCGGCGGTGTGGGCGTGGCTGGCGGAGTACCCGGCGCGCCATCGCTGCAGCACGTCCACGACGTGGCCATGGCGATTAGCCAGCTGACGGGCGGCGGTGCCGCTGGCGGAGCGGGCTATGCGGCCGGCGTCAATTCAGCGGGCGTGGCGGCTGGCGGAGGCAAGGCGGCGGCCGGTGCATTGGCGGGCGCACTGGCAGCTGGGGCGGCTGCCGGTGCCGGCAGTGCAGGCGGCGGCAGCGGCAGCGGTGGCAGTAAAGGTGCTAAGGTCAAGGGACAGCGCGGCGGCAAGGGCGGCGCAGGCGTTGCTGCCGGCAATGCAGCGAGCGGTGCGGCTGCTGGTGCGGCTGGCATTGGAGCGGGTGGCGCCTCAGCCGGTGGCGGCAGCGGTGCCGGCGGCGGTGGCAGCGGCGCCAGCAACAGTGCGAAACGCACCAAGAGCAGCAGCAACGCCAGCGCTGGAGCTGGCGCCAATGCCGGTGGTGCCAGCGGCGGTGCCGGTGCCCGTGGCAGCAGCAAAAAGAAGCCCAGCCAGGTGATGAACTTTGATTCCGAGGAGGAGGACACCGCCAAGCCAATGTCCTACGATGAGAAGCGACAGCTCTCCCTAGACATTAACAAGTTGCCAGGTGAGTGGCACACATATCCCAATCACTATATACATATCTATATATATATCTTATATATGCGATCAAACATGGATAAACAGATGGAAGAGGGTCAGATCAAAGTTGATTTCAAGTCTCATAGATATATTAGAAAAGTCTGATTAAAGGTAGATAGATAGTTAGGTTACAGAAGTTAGATTATTGAGAATCCATTGACCTTTTATACTGGATGATAATCCAAAAGAAATGAATATAGATAGATATATTAGAGAAGATGGATTCTGCAGGAATAGCTCGTGATGAATAATAATCTATATATAGAAATAGCAGTTTCAGAAAGAGTTTCTAGTTTGAAAATTAATAGAACAGTGTTGGACAAGCGCGAAATACATTGAATGATTAAAGATGGATTAAAGAATTTCGATTATTGTGAATCTATTGATATTTTTATATTGAGAATCAAATTGATCTAATTGTCCAATCCAAAAAAAAGGGATATACATATAGATAGCTTAGAGAAGATAGCTTCTGGAGGAACAGCTCATAATGAATAATAATTTGATATATATGGAAGTATCAGAAAGAATTTCTAGTAGTACTCTAGAAAATTGAATATATTAAAATATATAATAAATGAATATGAGACATTTATAGATATTAAATAGATAGATGTGATAGATAAGACCCAAAGGTTAACTGATTTACAGATAGTATTGATCAATATATACTACGTATATATGTATGTAATATTGGAATATAGAAATTGTAACTAAAATGTGCTCTCTTCTCATCTAGGCGACAAACTGGGACGTGTGGTACACATCATACAAAATCGTGAGCCATCGCTGCGCGACTCGAATCCGGATGAGATTGAGATCGATTTCGAGACACTGAAGCCGTCGACGCTGCGCGAGCTTGAAAGCTATGTGGCGTCGTGTTTGCGCAAAAAAACACGTAAGCCATATTGTAAGTTTGTAACTAAACCGAGACCACAAGAACAAAATCAAGAACAAAATCAAGAACAAAATCAAGAACAAAATCAAGAACAAATTCAAGAACAAAATCAAGAACAAATTCAAGAACAAAATCAAGAACAAAATCAAAAACAAATTAAAAAACAAAATAAAAAACAAAATCAAGATAAGGATAAACAAAAAGAAAAACATAAACATAAAGAAAAAGAAAAACAAAAACAAAAAGAAAAACACAAACAAAAAGAAAAAGAAAAACAAATAGAAAAAGAAAAACATAAAGAAAAAGAAAAACAAATAGATAAAGTTAAAGAAACCGATAAGCAAAAAGGCAAAGAAAAGAACAGAAGCAAATCAATTACCAAAAATAGAACTATGCCAACAACAACAAGTATGTCATCAATCACAACAAAAACAACAACAGAACAGCAAGAACAGCCAATGCTATGAAATTGTTCCCATTCAAATTTATATTGTTGGATGGGAATGCTCTGTTGGGTTTTGCTGTTTGCATTTGATATTTTTGTTGATTTTCCAAATTTCAAGACAAAGACAAACTATATATACAAGCAAATATTTAGTGGTCACATGTTTAGTTAGCTAAACTCTCAAAAATAATAATAATAATAATAATAATAAAAAAAAAATTCAAATCCCTTTAAGCAGCCATCAAGAAAATCCCATAGAAATATCCCAAGTTTCCAGCCCCCATTTTTATGAATTAATTTTTCATAACATTTTCCTCTTTTTCCCCCTCATAACTTATGGAGAATTCAATTAACCAATATAAGAACTCTCTTCGGTCTGCCCCGAAGATCTAAATATCCTTGCAGATGATGATAGTTTGTTTTTAATATGGGAGAGTCAAGTTGCAAAGCATCACATATATATATATGACTAGCTGGCCCGGCAAACGTTGCATTGCCCTATCCATTATTTCCAGGTGAAAAATAGTTGATTGAAAGCAATGTTGTTCAGGTTGGGATACACTCTGATTAATTTATTAATCGGATTTTCATTCA
>NW_022046512.1:0-28464 GCF_001654015.2 Drosophila navojoa | reverse complement strand
TTTTTTTTTAAAAAAAAAATAAAAAAAAAAAAAAAAAAAAAAAAAAAAAAAAAAACAAAAAAAAAAAAGAAAAACAAAACCAAACCAAACAAACAACAATAATCACAAAGCAGCGCGTTCGCATCGCCCAAAGCAACAGCAACAACAAAAGTGGGAAAAAAAATTTGTGTGAATTGTTTTTTGCGCGCCGCGTCGTCGTCATCCTTTAGAGCCATAAAAAACCGCCGCCATTTGTGTTTGCCGATGCGAGTTCATGTGTAGGCTACAACAACAACAGCAATAGTTAACAGCATAGCTGCAGCAACATTTGTGGCAGCTTATTGCAATAAAAGCAACAAAAGCAACAATAGCAACAACAGCAACAACAGCAATAACAACAACAACAAACATCAACAAACATCAACAAAACAACAATAGAAGCAGCAGCAGCAGCAACAAAGGCACAACATCGATTGAGATCGATTAACGGTAAGTTTGGCATATTCAAATAGATATATATACCTATCTATGGCGGAGTTGGGCCAGGGATTGAAATTAGATTCGCCGCAAGAAGTCGCAGCTAATTGCTAGCTATGATTATGTCACTAATGAGCCAAGCAATTGAAAAAGCTAAGACACTTGGCAAACACTTGCTGCCACACACACGCACACGCACACACACAGAGAGAGACACGCACACAGCGAAGCATACAACATTTTGCTTTTCCTTTTCGTCATTTTGTTGGCCTACTGCACAACCTTTTGGTGGCTTTTGGAGGGCAAACTTGAGGCAACAAAAAAAAAAAACAACAACAACAAAATACGGGCCAATACATGCCCCAGTGAGCGTTAAGTTTCGTTAAGAAACATACCAAAATAATTGTATCTTCGAGATACAAGATTGTACAACAGCCAGAGAGTCGAACAGGATATGTGTGGCACTGAAAAGGCGCAGGCGCTCGCTCCGGCTCTGGCCACAGCTGCTAACCCACTCGCTCTCTCCTTTTCACACACACACACACACACACAGACATACTCTCTCTCGCTCTGTCTCTCTCTCTCTCTCTCTATTGCCCTCTGCTAGCCTTACTTTGTGCTTGTGTATATGTAAAATTCATTGACTAACAACATGCGAGCACTGCTCCATGTGTGTGTGTGTGTTTGAGAGAGAGTGTGATTATTTTTTGTTTTTTTTTTATTTAGTAATAAATGTATGTGTATGCTGGTTAGTTAATCAAATTTTGCATTGTTAAATCATATTGCGGCACACTTGATTAATCATTTCAATCAGCAAGTGCAGCAAATGCGATTTATATAGCATACTTTTCAGCGCTGTCAAGTGTATGCGTGTGTGTGTGTGTGTCTTTGGTAACTTAAGCTGTGACAATTGTTTGATTTGACTTCCAATTTCAAGCTGAGCCTACAATTTGCTTCATTCATCCACACACACACACACACACACACACATATGTTGGTGCTCTTGTGTGTGCGTGCGTGTTGCGTATATAAAAACACGTTGGAATATCGAACTGACCTACTTTGGTGTGCAATGCACACACACACACACACACACATTTGGATTTACTTAAACTACATATATGTATGTACATACATATATTTACACATATATGTATGTATATGCTTATGTATGTTTATATTGACACAAACACACACACACACACATACATATTGACAGTGGCCAAGAGTGCTTTGACCTTAGCGCTGCCTGCTTACATAAGTCCAAATCGAGTTCCAAATTTCTAGTCTATTCGAGTAATTGCAATAGTTAAGCTGAAATCCTGCAGAGAATGCAACTATTGTCCCGTAATTAATATTACTCTAGCAAAATGCTTGCAAACTAGCAATTTCAATTAATTCCCATATCAACTCAACTGAACGTAATACAACTCAGTCTAGATTCTAATGGATTTTCCCAGAATTTTCTCAAATTTCGTTATTTGCTGCATTCCATGTGCAAGCCAATATATATATGTATATAATATATATATGTAAATTCTCACTCAATTGCAAATTCCTAGAAATTGACATAATTATGGCATTGCGCTCTAGTGAAGTCTCTTTGAGTTCGCAATTCCAGTTACTCGTGAAACTTTATTCGCATTTGAATAGCGTTTATATTATTTTTCACATGCACAATGGCAGTGCTTAGTATTTATTCTACACAAAATTTATACATATTTAATTTATTTCCTATTGCTTTTAAGTAAATGTTGCAGAGTTGCGTAAATTTAATTATTTAATTTAGTTTTATTCGAAAGTTATTCGTATTATGAATAAAACTATAATCATTATTACTATTGAATTTACTTTTTAGTATTAAAGCAATAATAATTATTATTATTTGTAGTACTCTCATCATTTTTATAGTTTATAGTTTATTGATAATGATATTATTAATTATTAATTATTATTTGTAGTACTCTCATCATTTTCATTATTATTTATTTTATTAATTTACTTTATAGTTTATTGAAAATATTATTATTAATTATTAATTATTATTTGTAGTACTCTTATTATTTTTATTATTATAGATTATATACTTTATAGTTCATTTATAACATTAATTTTATTATAATAATTATTATTACTATTGTCCTAAATGTCAGAAATTGAGTTGAGGTGAATTTTATTTTAAACGATTTTATACGTAAACTTTTATATATGTATATTATAAAAATCATATTATATTAATTAATATTACAATAAATTATTTATATTAATTATATTACAATTTATAATAATTATTATTGTATCATATTATTATTATATTATTTATTATTATTATATTTTATAAATTATTATTATTTTATATTTTTATTATATTTTATAAAAATTATATTATATTAACTTATATTACAATTATCATTTTATATTACATATATAATAATTTACTAATTATTTTTATTTTTTAACATTATTAGTATTATTATTGTCAAAAATTTCTAGAATTGGATTTGGAAAAATTAGTCATTCTTATTTTTGTTGTATTAAATTTTTAGAAGCAAACTTTTATATATTAACTTTTAAAAAAATTGTTTGTTTTTTAATATATATTTTATATATATTTTTGTGTTTTTAAAAAATGATTACCATTTATTTATATATATATGTTATTTTTATATGTATATATATAATTTATTTAAATTTTATATATGTATATGATATATTTATTTTATTTAGTTGTTTTTTTTTTTATATAAATTTTTTATAATTCAGTTACATATTTTAAATATATTTTATATGCTTTTTTTTTAATTTTAAAATTTAATTACTGTCATTTTTTCCACAATTACTTGCAGCTTAAATTTACCTTTTAAATTTGTAAGGCACTTCTTATACTTAAGTTTGGTGTTTCACTTTGTTCAATTGCTCAGACCTTCAGTACTTATAGCACAGTTCACGTTTCTATAGCCATTTGCTGAAGGCAGCTCTTTGACACTCTACTTAAAAGCAATTTGTAAAATATTTGTGCACACCAATTGCTTAACACAACAAAAAGTTGGAAGGTAAATGCAATAAAAAAAAAAAAAAAAAGAGAAGAGTCACTTTCATAATTCAATTTGTTCTCGTTGAAAAAAGTTCCCAATTCAATTAAGTAAAACTCTATAAAATTCTCTATGCATATGCATATACATATACATATATTATGTAGGTATGTATATATATGTTTTAATAAAATCAAAAGTAAAAGTAAATTAGAAAACTCTCTCTCTCACTCTCTCTGCCTCTCTGTGGGTGTCTCTCCGCCCTTGAGGACTAACGGACACAACTAACAAGCACGCCAAATTTCTGCCAGTGTATTCTGTGCAGCTGACACTTTATTTATATCGATTGTAAGCTGTATCCATTCATTTTGTTTTTTATTTTGTTTTGTTTGCGTTTGATTGGAATGCACTTAATGCCTATCGTTAGCTGCGCTAATCCAATTAGTCATTCACGCAAACGGGTTCAATGTGCGCGACGTGTGCTGGTAGTGCGAGTGCATTGCTCTAGATTGCCCTACTCGATGTTTAATGAATTCATAAGGAATAAATTCGCTAATTTGCGCTATTAACTGTTCTCATTCATTCTTTTCAATTGCAGCATCGTGCTAAGCGGCGGGCGCTACTCGAACATGGCGCCTCGGATATAGTTGTAGCTTTAATGTAGCAGGCGACATCCATGTGCCTCATGTGAGTATTGCTAACGAGTTGAGATTGCTTTTCAAATTGAATACTAATCGAATTTGTGCGTAATTTTTTATCGTTGTTGTTGCAGGCCTTGGAAATCTGAGGCTCTCATCGTTGGCCGCATAGACAATGACAGAAGATTCCGACTCGATATCTGAGGAAGAACGCAGTTTGTTCCGTCCCTTTACCCGCGAATCATTGGTGCAAATTGAACAACGCATTGCCGCTGAACATGAAAAGCAAAAGGAGCTGGAAAGAAAGAGAGCCGAGGGAGAGGTGGTAATTATTTCTAGCTGAATGTTGTCTGCTAATGCATACACTTATGTATGTGCTGTGCTATTTTGTGTCTCTTCTATCTAATCTATCTATGCTATCGATAACTATGATTCTAATTCGAATTATATGACGTTAATCGATGTTCGATGTTCGACGTTCGATATTTATTGATATATTTATCAATTTTATTAACCGTGTTTCATTCATATCTAATAATCGATTTCATAATTTTTGATAGTCAATTTAAGTTATCGATTGATTATCTAGTAGCTTCGATCATATACGTTCGATATATATCGACTGTATGGTATATGATCTTCAAGTCATCGGCTGACAATTATCAACATAAAACTTTCGATACTTATCGATAATATATTTCCAATCAACATGATGTAGTTTTTCTTCGGCATTCATCGACTTACCAACTATCGATTGTTTAACTAACAAGTACAAATTCACAGCAATCGATATTCATCGATACTCGTCGATCGATTAACGTTAGACGCTAATGTGCGCTTTTGTTCGTGCTTAAACGTATATTGAATATGTATCTATCGTATATATATATAACTATCTAAACCGAATACTTGTACACCCATCTAACTGTACCCCAACTGTTGCTATTATTATTACTACTACAACTACTACTACTACTACTAAGTACTAATTTACTTGCTACTAACCTATATATGCTAACCCAATGCCAAGTAATACTCCAGTAAAGAAACCAGAAACAATTCGGCCATCAGCTAATTAACTATCAAACAGTATTTAAAGCTTCCCAAACAGTGGATTTTTTTCCGTACCCCTGAATATTTAATCGTACTGCCCGTATTTCTTCCAAGACCCCATATTCTACCTATGCAATGTCAAGGTATACTCCCATTACAAATCAACTCTTTCCATCCTCTGCTCTGCTTTAAACCTGCTCACATTTCATATCTGACAAACTCTTCAAGGCTTTATCGAGCACACATCATATGAATCCAGCAAATCCAACAAATCCCAGCTCCATCCATTCTATATACTCTATATGGTATATGTGCATTTGTAAATGTATTTCCAGCTCTCACATTTCGCTGTTTTGATAACATCTCAGAAATGCAATCTATCAAACCATTTAAAAGTGCTTGTCCTGTGTCCAGTCGGACGGCTTGGATCTAACATACTCGTACTCTGTCAATCTCTCTTTCTGTCTCTCTCTCTCTCTCTCTCTCTCTCTCTCTGTCTCTCTCTCTCTCTCTGTCTCTCACTCTCTCTTTGCACACTCTAAGTCAAATTTATACTCAGTATTTCGCATTCTAATCCCTGATAATGCAGCTGCTTAAGAAAGTTGATTTCATTTACCATTTTACCGTAATTAGTCCAGCTAGTATCAATTGTATTTTCGTTATCCCCATACCCACTTCACATCCACTTGGGTTTATTTTTCTAGAACTTTTCTGTGCTTAATGTGGACTATATTTATTTAAGTCGATGTCACTTTGTTAATTTCTTCTTATTATGATTTGAACAAAATTCAAAAACAAACTTATCAAAATATATGTATTGTTGTATAATTTATGTTGTTTGTCGTATTTCGTATGTATTCTTATATGACTCACAGTTTTCCCCTAAAAACTCGTAATTCGTATTATCCAAAAGAAAACAAAAAATACTACATTAAATTCCTGTCATAATCGTTGTACGTTCGTTTGTTTAATTGTTTAACCCTATTGAGAGTAAGAACTGTATATTCCTATACTATTGGCCTCGTAATGTGTGTATAATATATATATATAATCTGTCTATCTATCTATATATCTTATTGTATATTCAAGTATTTGAGTTCGCAGCAAAATTTTCATTTTTGTCAACGGCAAAAAGTTTCATTGTTTGAATTATTTATTTATGTTTGATTCTTGATTTGAATTTTCTCTTACTTTGAACTCAGTTCGACTTGTGTTTGAGCTCATTAACAAGTGTTTTGTACCTCGAATCAATAAATCACTGGACCTTGTGTGCGCGCGGCTATGCACCTCACAATCTCCATGGCCGTCGCGTTTCGTTTCGTTTCGTTCCGTTCCGTTTCGTTTCGATTCGTTTCCTTTGTGTAAATACTAAAAGTTCAAGTCATTTAATGCGTACGTACGTCTCAGCCATTAAACAACACTACACCAGCTCCTGTGCCAATACCAATATACCAATACCAATAACAATACCAATAACAATACCAATAACCATACCAATACCAATGCTAATACCAATACCTATACCTATACCAATGCCAGACCATAGAACATCCAACATTGTCCATTAACATGTGTAATTCCCCTGGCTGCGACTCATCATCCTAGAGTATCTAACCCATACTATATATATACATATATAAACATTAATAACAGTCAAATTGAATTATACTTATAAAAAGAACAAACAAAATCAATAATAATTATATATAACTAGCAACGTAGTGCAAATCTAGATCAAGCAAAAACCATCCGAAGCCAGCGAAGCAATGCCAACACCGACAGCTGTTCAAAAGCTGAATGCTATGAAACCAATGCAGCGAGCGTTGCGCTTCAAATGTTGTACAGAGATTTTCATACTAGACTCAATTAGAAAGTAGCTTACGCGCTCTCTCCCTATCTCTCTCTCTCTCTCTCTCTCTCTCTCTCTGTCGCTGAATTTGTACAAATGTAGATTAAATAAATAAAATTAGCATATTTCATAACAAATCTCATGCGCGCACTTCAAACTATTCAACATTCAGTTTCCAAATTCAACAAATTCTCCGTCTTCTGTACAACAGAAATACACTGATCCATTTCACTGCTGCTCTCTACTCTATCGCTCTCCCGCTATCTCCCTCTGTCTCTCTCTCTCTCTGTCGCTTTCGATCTATACACCTGTTCATTTGTCTGTCTCTATGCCCCCTCCTTGGCTAACTAGGATCTCTCAATGAACCCCCTGAAGGCTTTACGTATTATTATTATTATTATCTTGAGGAATGCTAAGCGTTTCACTTACATATATATATATATAAATCTCTCTTTCTCTATATATATATACATATATTTTCTATTTATGTTTTCGTTTTTTCGTGTACTTTTTTCTTTTATTTTTTTACAACTTTTTCTCTACTTTGAATGCTCCCAAAACGAAACTTTTGCGCGCTGCTGTCTGGAAAACCGAAAACCAAAAATCAACAATAAAAAACTAATCAAACATGATCAAAATGCATATATTTATAACGAAATCATTTATAACTATTAACAATTTGGCGCTTGCCTAACGCTAAAAAAACAAAAAAAATTATTTTAAAAACAAACAATTTTTTTTTTTTTTACCATTTTTTAACTCAACTTTTACATAATTCCCGCAAAAAAAAAAAAACTCTATGCCCTTAAACCAAACACCAAATCCAAATCTTCTTTCAGCCGCAATATGGTCGCAAGAAAAAACAAAAAGAAGTAAGATTTCCACAGATCTTTTAGTCTCTAAAACACAAACAAAAAATATGAACAAAAAAAACAACGAATAACGTACCTTTACCCCCCCGACCCCCTGCCAAGCACATACACCAAAAAAACCAGAAAAACCGACATTAAAAATCCAAAAACTCAACAATATTTCTAAAAGAAACCCAAAAAAAAGAAACAAAAATGAACCAAACTAAAAACTGAAATTCAAACAAAGCTTTTAATTTGTTTTGCGTTTTATTTGGAACTTTATGCCAAAATTTGTTAATTATTAGCCGCATATTTATGTTTTTTAATGTAATTGCTTTCAAACTTTATTCGTATTCGTTAACCGTCTAAGTATTCGTAATCCTAATCGTAATTGTATTCGTAATATTCGTAACTCGTAATTCGTAATATTGATATGCGTATAAGCTCCCTGTACAAATTAGCTCTTTTTGGTGCAACACTTTGCCAAATACTTAAACTTATCCTAAATATACGTATATACATATGTGTATATAATATATGTGTGTATATGCTATATACTATCTATGTATCTACTACTTTTGCTTATCAAATAACTCACTCAATACTCGTAAATATGTTTTCTGCGTGTGTGTATATGTACTTATCCATCTATATAGATATATTTATATAGCCAAAGCTCAGCTCTTTTTTACATACATATATGTATATATTTTATATGTCTCTCTCTCTCTCTCTCTCTCGCTTTCTCTTTCTCTGTATATATACGTATATATCAACTTCTTTTATCAACGCGCTTACTTTATTTGCCAACGCGCCGCAAATGCAAAATCTTCTTTGAATCGCGTCTGGCAATATTTGTTTGCAGCTCAGTCAGCTCAATGCTTACACTGTGCAACACTGTTTTTTTTTCCACTTTCGATATTTCAATTTTCCGATATATATATATATATATATAAATACCTTATATCATTAGTCAGTGTGCGCTTGCCTGCCTAAGAAATACCCTGACTCCGATGCGTGTCAGCTTCATGTTTGCAGGAATCCTAAATAAAACCATATCTATACATTTGTATACTTTTCTATATGAAAATTTGTATGCCGTCAGCTCTTAAATGGGCAGAGCTTGACTCAAAAAAAAAAAAACTGAGACTTGTTAACGATTCTTACAAGTTCATTGCCTCATTGCAATTGTGACTGAGAAAACCCATATTAATGATATCGAAAATCGATTTCAATATCGATTTATGCTAATTAATGCTCACATATTATGACACGAAATCTGTGTTGCACAGTGCTTTAACTACTTAATCAGAGCCACAAAATTGTGCTCGCTCGTGCTTAAATGGCTTCTTGGCCAACTGATTTCTGATTCCCGACTGCCAGCTGCCCCCCCGCCGGTTGCGTTCCGTCTCCTGCTGGCTTCTGAAGCAGTTTCCCAGCATCGGCTAGTGTCGATTGCCTGAGCTGTGCTAATGCGCTTATAAGCAAAGGACTCAAAGGATTTTCAATCACTAAAGGCATACATAGAAGTTGGCAAAGGAAGCAAGAAGAGCTTTCTCGCTCTTTCTTTTCCTCTCTCTTTTTCTCTCTGTCACTCTCTCTACAGTTTGTATGCCTTTTAAACTTTTACGAATTCGCTTCGAATAATCCTTGTCCAAGTTAAATATACAACAACAACTCGCTAAAAACATATTTATGCCGCTTTCTTTTCTATATACATATATATATATATATATATATATATATATTTTACAATTTACTGTCTATAAGTGTGCGAGAGTGTGTGTGGGTGTGTGTGTGTGTGTGCATTTATACTGATGTATTTATATAGATGAGCTTAGCTCAGGTTTAAGTACAGCTTCAGGTTCAGGTTCAGGTTCAGGTTCAGGTTCAGGTTCAGGTTAACGGTTTCTTTTGACCATACTATGCAGATGTCTGATGATTTATGCGCGCAATTGCCAAATTGTTTTGCTCTATGTGAGTTGAAACAATATTTCGCATTGCCGAGCTAAACAATTAACGGTATAATATGCATATATTATATATATATATAGAGTATTATACCGCATACATCCAGATATACCATACATAAATCATAATATATCATCTGAATGGTGACTCAGCGTGTGCCTGGGCGCAGTGCAGTAAGTGGGTAAATGGTAAATGCTGAAGTAAGTGCTCAAACGTCAATTACAACAACAACAACAACAACAGCAACGACAACAGCAACGACAATAACTACATTAGCAACAGCCTTAACAATAACAACAACAACAACAAATGATATTAATTATAATTGTCGCGAACTTTGGCATTTGAAACGAAGTTAATGCGCAGCTTTTTTTTTGCCTTTTTGTTACCTTACATACATATATAATTTTAATATTGCATACCCTGTAAAGTGAGAGGTTAACTAGAGGGGTATGCTAGGCTAGAATGCCTCAGTATTGCAGTGCTTTCCGTCCGTCTTTCAGATATTTGAGATGGCTCATCCTCAATCTTTTTCAATTAAACTATTCGGTATACCCTGTAATGTGCATTATCTGTCATGCTTGTTGGGATTGGAGAGATGTGTCTTAAATTTTATTAATCAAATATATGTATATTTATATATATGTATGTATATATGCTTTAGCTCTTAAGAGCTCTGACTCTCTGTATACTCTGTAAACTTATGGACAATAAAGGGTATGCCCGTTCAGCATATATTCATCAATAAAAGCCTCTCACTCTCTCTTCTTCGCTCTATTTTGTATACCCTTCAAATATTGGCAATGAGTAAAGGTATCATACTTGAGCAGACCATATATATACCATGTATACCCTGTAAATAGCTGAGAGTGGAGCATCTAAGGCATAGACTTAATCTAAGAGATGCTCAGCAACAGGGTTAATTGCACTACACAGGTATACCCTGTAATTGCCTGTATATTTCCTCAATCTTATACAACAATTTCTGAATAAATTTCAATTTTCAAATGGGGTTTTTTTTAATCACTTTCTGCAGGTCATTAGCCCGATATGAAAGCTGCGCATTAAGTGCGGCAATTAATTAGACAGAAGCTACCCTACTACAGGCAATTTGTGTTGAGTTGATTTTAATTTGTAGCTGCTTGCTTGTTCAACTCTAGTTCTATATATGCATAGATAACTGACTAACTAATTATACCTAGTGCGATGCCTTCTAGCTGGCATTAAGTAGCTAATCAACAATAGAGCTCGACAACTCAACCTCTGTATGTGTGTGTGTGTGTCTCTCTGTGTGTGTGTGTGTGTGTGTGTGTGTGTGTGTGTGTGTGTGTGTGTGTGTGTGTATGTGTGCAGCATTATTGCATTTGCATGTAGCATCTTAGTCTAAGCTATATTTGTAGAAAGCATCAATTTCATTGACTTTGAATCTTTCAATATTTCATACATCTGGCAACGCTGAGGACATGACAGCCCTCTAATGTCAAAGGTAGCGCTCACGCCCTTGTTTGCCTGGCGCAAAGGTTATCAATCTAATGGTTAAATATCTATCACGTCCGTGTAGCTTCCTATGCTCGTTCACATGAGTTCAAAGAGAGTATATTGGTTATTCGATAGTCTCGGTTTTTCTCTTAGTGGTAGAGACTTAATATGCTATTGTCTTCTAAATTCCTCAAATTTTATGGATAAAATGCTCATTGTGGGCATGGAAATGTCTGTCTTACCTATAACACTAGAATTTGTATATGATTGTATTATGTCTCAAGCTGTTCTATATATAGATCCTACATATAGATCAATTTTGAAGTCAAAATGAAGTGTATTGTATACCAAATTTGCCGACTTTTCTAGTGTAAGCGAGTATTGTCGGTGTAATCCCTCAGCGTACGACTGTAAACTGTTTCCGCATAAAATTCAATACAAACTTCTTCTTCGTCCTTCTTCCAACTGTAAATTTTCTTTAAGGAGTCCAAGAAGAATGACATAAGCAAATGATTTGAACTCAGATTTCAATTATTGTTTTCTGTGCGCCAGTTCTAGTTCCAGTTCCAGTTTCAGTTTCAATTCCAGTCGTTGCATGCGTCATAAGTTCTCGCTCTGTGTGTAAGTCAACAGGAATAGACGTATCCGGTTGTAACCGCCATATTGTCAGTGTGTGTGTGTGTGTGAGTGCTTGAGAGTGTGAGCCCTGTAGTGCGGTTTTGCCTTTTATTAGTTTAAATATAGACTTGACTTGGTCTGTTTAAAAAGGCAGCCCGGCCCCTCGACTGCCCCTTGGCCGTCATCGTGACTGCGGCACTCTGGCTATATGGTCATGGCTCCGGCTACGACTTCGGCTCCTGCTTCATCCCTGTGTCCCCATTCGTTGGCGCAATTGCGTCAACACACAAATACAAGTACAAAGACTCACACAGAGACATACACACACACACACACACACACACACACACACAATCTAATTGTCACGCCAAGCAAACAAGCAAACAAACCAACTATTATGGAATTTTTTTTAGCGCTGCTATAGCCACTGTGTGTGTGTGTCTCTCTCTCTCTCTCGCTCTCTCTGTGTGTGTGTGTGTGTGTCTTTATAGAAACTCGAACAATTTCATGACGCTGATGTTCGACTTTTTGCTTTACTTTTGCTTTTGGCATTGCATGTCCATGTCCATATCCATGTCCATGGAAAGTAAAAACTAACTACGAGCACAATACCTAGTTATTTTGTACATCGATACAGCCGCACTCTATCCTATCTGTATGTGTGTGTGTGTGTGTGTGTGTGTGTGTGTGCTTGAGTGAGGGTTTCTTGCAATCGATAGACGTGCCATGGCCCCAGCAATGGGACACAAATATTGTCCCCCATACAATATGCATGACAGGGCAATTAAAGTTGCCCAAAGCATACAAAAATAATCATCGTCATAAGAAATATGAAAAAGCCAAAAAAACTATAAAACAACTAACAACTTTGCTATAATGGGCTGCAATCGACTGCGTGATACACGTTTACAGATATACGAGCTGAGAGTGATACGACAATAAGTTGAGATAAAGCTCCGTACTGATTGAATATATGTAGGTTTTTAGGGAACTACTTCTACAACTCTTCAATAGAAGCGGTAGCGATCCACTTTTCCAGTATATTCTTAATTTTCTATATAGATAACCTATTGGTATATAGATTCTGATTAAAGAACTATCTCAATCTTAGCCTTCTACTAGATCAGAATAACCTATATAGTATATAATTCACCTTAGAACCAATTAGCCACAACCTACTTTACTCATATGATATAGCCTATTGATTCCAGCTGGATTTAGCTATCCAGCTATCTGTATAATCTATCCTCTCTCTACAAAAGAACTGTTCTATATAATGACAGCAAAGTTCTCCTGATCAGTTGTATATCAAGCTTTCACAACTAGTATATAAGTCACCTAGATCTAAACCAATATACTCCCTTCACTTACGCGAGCGAGCATGCGAAAATGAACGAAAAATGATATCTGAACTCAATTCCGAATTGGAATTGTCCAAGTTTTCTGTCTAAATGGCGTGTCCTGTGAGTTGCGAACGGGAATGTGTAAGTGTGTGTGTGTAAGTGAGTGTGTTTGAGTGTGTATATATATATAAATATGTCGTATGTATGAAGAACTCTATACGTAAGCCTTTAGCACGTGCACGATTTGATGACTCTCAACATGCTTTGTACAGAAATTACACAACACTGGTTAAATACAAACACCGTATTGCATGCAAATAATGAACGAATCAAAATCGCTTTCAGTCTATAGTCTACAATATATTTTTTACTTTACTATACCCTATAATTTCCGACTTGTATATAGAAAAGTTCAATCCAGATCTGTTAAATATTAATGAGAGTGATTGGCCCAAGTTCACTTTGGTTATAGCTTTTGCATACTGACCCAGTTCAGAATTCGAATTCTGACTCCAAAACACGAGAAAATTTCAACTCCCATCAATTATCTGATGCCCCCACTAAATGTGCTATGCAAAATGTTAAACCATTACCAAAATTAATAGAACTAAAAACTATTTTTAGAATATTTCAAAATTGAAAATAATATTTTAGTTACTGTGATTGCCTTAACTTTTTTCATTTAAACTAACCTACTAATGTGCCTTACCTACTTACTTACCACTTATGACTTGTTAACATCAATGGACAAACTACAAATATATATACACTATATATATATACATATATATATTAATGTATATATGCATATATATGTATATATGTGATGACAATTAAAATCGATTTTCCTGCTTATGCTAATATTTGTGTGCGCACTTGTTTGTTCTCTGTCTTCATGGAACGCCTGAAACGTCTGAAACGTACCGGAACTATCAGATCCGATATGATGACGAGGACGAGGATGAAGGTCCACAACCGGATCCTACACTTGAACAGGGTGTGCCAATACCTGTTCGATTGCAGGGCAGCTTCCCGCCGGAATTGGCCTCCACTCCTCTCGAGGATATCGATCCATACTACAGCAATGTACTGGTGAGTGATTGTCCCAAAAATCAGAGTTATCGATACGATTGCCGATTGCCAATTGATTGATCTAATCGAACCGTACCTAATTCAATCGCAATCCAAATCCATCCAATTGTTTGTATATCTCGTTTTGCAGACATTCGTAGTTGTAAGCAAGGGAAAAGATATTTTTCGCTTTTCTGCATCAAAAGCAATGTGGCTGCTCGATCCATTCAATCCGATACGTCGTGTGGCCATTTACATTTTAGTGCATCCATTATTTTCGTTATTTATCATTACCACCATTCTCGTGAACTGCATATTGATGATAATGCCGACAACGCCCACGGTCGAGTCCACTGAGTAAGTATTCCCAATTAGAAACTGTAGCCTCTAGCTAGCGCCGCCGCTACACTGCATACATGACATAAGTGTAGTGGTATGTCCGAGAGTACACATACTGCCAGTGCATACATCTATCTATATATACATACTTATCATGTATATTCGTTTAACTCTGGGACTTAATACAATATATATATCTCTCTCTTTATATACATATATATAAATGTATCAATATACAGACACATATTTTGGATAATCCTTAGCTAAATAATTCTTTTGATTTACGTTTCTTAATTTTTTTTATTTCTGTTTAACCTCTTTGCTTTTTCTTTTTCGACTAAGTTGAACTCTATATATATATATATATATATACATATGTATATATATATATATATATATAGATCGATATATTTACGTAATACTACTTATATTCAATTGTAACTTTTTCGATATTGATGCGAACGTGTATTTAGGTCAAACTTAAAATTATTTCAACTTTAATTTATAACCAAGCGAAAAATACAAAAAAAAATGAATAAAAAAATTGAATCGAACAAAACAACAACAAACCAAAGTGATGATAACGATGAACGATAACGATTACACATTGTGTTTTTTTTTTTTTTTCAAAGCGTCCGACAGGTAATGAACATCTAGTAAAGCCCTGGCCCAGGAATTTGTACAAAACCTAAAAGAACTAAACATTTTGTAGTAGTTGCAAGCTCATTGCTATAAAACTCATTCGGCCAGCAGGCGTCGCCGAGTGTCGTACACAGCAGCTTTTGCCAGCCGCGCAAAACCTGTTGAGCCTGCTGGCCAAACTGTATTATATATTCGATTGTACTTACATCACGTACATAATACTACATTCCGTTATCAAAAGAATTAAAAAAAAAAAAACAAATAACATTTTAACTATCGATAAATCGACTACAAAAACTAATTCAAGTTTAGACACATTTCGATGCCTCTCATTTTGTAAATTGCCTTAATCGAAAACGCATTAGTACCTGGGCGCTCTTAACTATCTCTAATCAATTGAATTGTAGTCAACCTAACTAACTAACTAATATTTGTAACTATACTAAATACATATGTAATTCCATACATATTGTAACTGGCCACCTCCAGTCGCCAGAGAGCCAAATGCTTTTGGTTTGTTCACGTTTTCGTACAAAATCAACAGAATTCATCACAATCAAATTCGATAACATTTTTGAATTGAGTTTTTAGTAATATACTTGGACGTAGCCTAGAACGAATATAGCCACAGTATACGTTTATTTCTAAGTAGCTTAAGTACGTAACTAAGTAACGATAACAGCCCTAACCCGTATTATATACAATATATCCTTTTCAATCGATTTAATTGTACCATTTACAAATTTGTTACATATTTTATGAGTATATTAATAGCGACGTAGAATACCAGACTAGTACCATTATCATGCCGTTGAAGTAAATGTCTATTAAAAAGATATATATGTATATAATTACATATATGTACATCGATATTATAGTTACATATACATGTACCATATGTACGTCAATAGCTCATATATATACATATCTCTAAATACTATATAATCTTACATAATTAGTCATAAATCAAAATTTTGTACATTTTTGTTGGCTTTACCAAATACTATTGGGGTTTGACTATATTTCCATGCGCAGTGCCACAGCAACTCAATAAATCAATCGATCCATGTACGATATACGATATACAATATACTGTATAAGCTGCATTATATACGATATACCTTAAACGATAATTAATATGCGATATATCCGATATATATATTGGACAGACGATGTACGATATATACAGATACACAATATGTATATTGTACATACGATATATGGTAATCGATAACGATAAAATATGCTGTAATACATATGTACAATATATGATATACGCTATATGCGAGAGATTATACGATATTCGAGATATAATATACGATATATGAATGTGATTCGCTGCAGGCACTGCTATAAGGAATTGGTTATTAGATATCAATAGTTTATAGTTTGTAATTCTTAGTATCTATAACATACATATATACGTAGCTCTAGTCTGCCAAAATCTGGTATAGCTTATACATACATATATATAACTCTTAGATATATCGCTCTAGAACTTCTCGTATTCCCACCCTTAGACTCGCTCTCTCTCATCATTATTGTAAAGTGCTGATAAATCAAATTCGATTCACATAGATGTGAATCAGAGTACAACTATACACATACACATACATATATAAGCGTGCATATATTTAGATATATATGTATATAGGTAGAAGAGCAGATCACTGTACGAAGTACATGTATTTTCTTTAGCCGTAACTGTACATAGCTCGTGTACCTGTAATATCGTAAAGTAGCTGAACGAAAAACGTAACAAAAAATATGAAGAACGAGCAAAATGCTTAAGCAAAATGCAGAAAAGAACGCAAGAAGCGTTCGAAGAAGCAACAAAAGTGAAAAGAGTTACGTCATTTTTTTAGCTGATATCAAAGAATTTGTCGCAGATTTGGTATCAGAATCGAGCACCCTAACAAATAGACGTGCATACGCACGTGTTTCTGTGTGTGCGTGTGTGCGTGTGTGTGAGTGTATGTGTGCGTACTCATGTATAGGAGCCCCACTTGAACTTGCAATGGCAACCCAAAACACGCCTCCGCGCCCAACTCCAGTTCCGTCCACAGCTCCGGTTCTCCGACTTCCCATCTTCGTCTCCATCTTCAGTTGCCGCCTCGTTTTGGGCCAAGTTCTCTGGGCCGCAATCGACGACGGCGGCTGCGCTCAGGACCCCCAAAAAAAAAAGTGCACAGCTGCTGTCGCATAACTTGAGACACGCAACACCAAGCCCAGCACCTACACACATGCAGTGAGTGAGTGAGAGAAAGAGATGGAAAGCTGGTAAAAGTGGGTGACTGAGAGATAGGCAGACAGATAGATAGACAGATACCGAGAGCAAGAGAGAGTGAGAGTGAGAGAGAGAGAGCGCGTTTAAACTTTTGCCAGAGCGCCTATCTAAGCAGTTGGCAGCCGCATCTATCTATGTGGGTCGACCGCTCTGGGCCGCAGCTGCCGCTGTAGCTGTGGGCGCACTTGTGGGCGCCCAGAAAGACATAATACCTGCAATTAAAACGCAACTCAAGTGTCCTTCGCAGGCATTGGGGCCTAGGTCAAACGCAACGCTCAACGCTCAGCAGGGCCCACAGCCAGCGACTTTGAACTAGTTGCAGCTACGCCTGGCCAGCCCAGTCTGGCTGTTAGGCAGTCGGGCAGCTGGTCTCGCCTGACTGTCTCTTTGTCTGACTGACTGTTTGTTCGCCAGTCGATTTAAATCTGTCAAATGACTAACCAAAGACACAGAGCACACACACACACACACACACACACACACACACACACACACACAGAGATATCGCTGCCTTAGCTGGAATTCAGGCCGAAGGTCGGCTTATTGATCTAAACGCCTACATCAGAGAACAGCAGTGCCACCAGTGCAGTGGCAGCAACGAGCACCAGCTGCTGCTCACCATCATCATCATCATCATCATCATCAAGCACTTATTAACAATTATTGACATTGACAATTGGCACAAGTCGACGAGACGTGGAACAACTGTCTGTCTATCTGAAGCATCTCAAGTGCTTGTTATTAACAATTGTGCATGATGGGCTTTGATCTGGCCAAAGCTGCTGCCGTTAAGGCATCGCCTCTTGGCCATGTGCGCATTCGTGCACTTTCCAACACTGTTCGCTCCACTTGCATTGAACTAGTTTAAGCGTGGTCTTTAAGGATGGCAGTAAATAAGTGATTAAGCGCAGGGTTAAGCTAGCAACTAAGTTCTATACGTAAGCATAAATAAGGCTAGGATCTAACTATCCAGAGTTTAGCAATATTTTGGTATTCTAAGGCATCAGCTATACGAATAGTGCAGCTACGATTAATTTACAATTTTTCATTTACTATTCAATTTGTATTTTTTAAGTTCGTTTTTACTTATATTTGCAATGCCCTTGCAGAGGAATTGCGATAGCTAAAGTCTATTTGTTGCAAGGCTATCGATTAATTATCGATTTTAATCGACATGTGAAATGTGTGTGTAAGAAATGTAATGAATTTACATGAAAATAATTTAGAATTCCAGTAAATAAAGAATGATTTCATCGATTGTATGTATATCGATGTCAAATACTTTGCAAGGGCATGTCATCGAACGGCTAGCCGTTTATCGATTTATGACCGAGAGAATCCGAACTAATCAGGCAGCAAGTGCACTTAAGCTACTCGCACTTTACGATAAACAATACCAAACGAAGGATATGATGAGAAGAAGAAGAATAAGAAAATTACAAAAGCGAGAGAAAAAAAAAAGAAACAAAAACAAATTGCATTCGAAATTCAATTCGTTTTTAGGGTGATATTCACCGGAATCTACACATTTGAATCAGCTGTTAAAGTGATGGCACGAGGTTTCATTTTATGCCCGTTTACGTATCTTAGAGATGCATGGAATTGGCTGGACTTCGTAGTAATAGCTTTAGCGTGAGTTATATTATTATTATATCAAACTATATATACAAATATTAATCGATTTACTAACTCATCAACGTCAACTCAACGTCAGTATATAACCAGACATCTCTCACAGCTCTCATTAATCATCCTCTATATATACATACAACTACATCATGCTCCTTCTACTCGTATGTGTACTATAACTATCGCCTTATTTATTTTTTTTTTCTTGTTTTGTTCTCTTCTTGTTTTTGTTTACGTTCTTCGAATCACGTATCGTATTGTATCTTGTATCGTAATCGCCTCTTATTCTATAACATTAACTGTTAAACACGCCACATTAACTGATTTTCCCATTTCAGTTCATTTTTCGTTTCTGTTTTAGCCATTTTAATTAATACAAAATGTAGTTAATACATATCGTATGTTAATTAACTAGCAGCCCATAAAGACAGTAACGAAAAAATATATGTATATCTGTTTAAAAAAATCATGAAAAACCCATTTATATGAAAGCAGAGAAATTTTCGTTTTATTTTCTGTTTTTTTTTTTTTATATATTTATTTTGTTTCAATTATGCAAATTAGACAAAATGAAATGAGCGAAAATTGAATAAATGCAAAACAGTATTGAAATGCAAATTTCAACTGTGTGTGTGTGTGTGTGTGTGTGTGTGAGTGTGTGTGTTGTCATTACTTGCTTATATTGTTGTTATATACATTTGTTTTTCATTGGGAAATATGAAAGCGTTTCGTCTAACCAAAAACGAGCGCATTGCATTTTAATTTTTATACACACACACACACACAGTTACATGAGAGTAACAGGACAAAATGTCACGACAACAACAACAACAGCAAGCGGAGCAACCACAACATTAACAATAATAACACGTATGGGCAAAAGGTAGCTTAGCTAAAATTACACATACGCCATGTGAGCTGCGGGGCAGCTAAAAGTCGCGTTAGTTGAGAGCGTTTTTATTGATTTCTTTTGTGCCGTTACTAATGACGTGCCCAACACACACACAGATTGCCTATGATTATTTCCCATACCAACAAATACCAAGGCAGGGTCATAAACAAATTTTTTTGGCTTTTTTTTTTTTCTTGTGCTCATTCTTTTTGTTTATTTGGTTCTGCAAGATATTATTATTATTTTTTCTTTTTTTTTTTTTGGCATTTTGTTGTTGTTCATTTTGGTTTTCGTTTTCGTTTCGTGACAGTTTCGTTTCATTGCTTTTTGCTCCAATTTAACCATTTATTGGGCGCCCTTTGTCTGGGTAGCGACAGGTTTTTTTTTGTTTTTTTTTTTGGCCCGCATTACTTGGCCCGAGCTGCAGGCTTTTGGCCCTCGCTGGGGTGGGGGTGGGGGGCAGCTCGAGGTTACTGTAACGTGGCTGGGCTATTCGTGCAGCGCATTTCGCTGGCGCCGCATAGACGCGCAGCCTTGGACAAGCCATACAGCCCAACCCACTCCCTTTACCCACACACACACACACACACACACACACACACAGCTCACACACAGCTCACATGGCATTCCCCAGTTTGTGGCACAAAAAGTTTAAAGCGCGACTAAAAACACTAAATTGAAGCCAAAATGAATAGAATAAAGAATGTGGCTGGAGCATATGAAGCTCTGCTTATGGCTGAGCGAGCACACACATAAATAATTATATATACTATATGATATATGTATGTATGAGCATACATATATATTGCCGGGTAAACAGTTTAGAGGCCAGCCCAATTAGATGGCCAATTTACACGCAATGCGAGCATGTACTTGCCGAGGGAGGGGGAGAGAGGATGGCAGAGAGAGAGAGAGAGAGAGAGACTTACCTTATATACACACGTGTTCTGTCTCACTCTCTCTCTCTCTCTCTCTCTCTGTGTGTGTGTGTGTGCATTTAACTGTATTTATATGCGTCCAAATCGATAAATATTCATGAAAAATAAATGTTAGGTTTGCCTGGCTGCAGAAGTAACGTGAAATTCCCAAAGGATGACAGCATACAGCACGACAAGGCAAACAACTCAAGCAAATGGACATTACCAGGCCACACCAAAACCCCTTCCTCTCCCACTGTCCACTGTCTCTCTCCCTCACTCTGTGTGTGTGTGCCAGCTATTTCCATGGTACGCTTGTGTGCGTGCATAAATATTTTTATAGCAACACACACACACACACACGCTCATGTAAAAACAATTGATGTGACAGCAGCAATGGCAGGTGTAGCAGCTGCTGCACCTGCCTCAGGTGTGACTTGAACTTGGCTCTCCGCAGCCTGTGGCCCATTTTCGTAATGAATCATTAAGCTGAGAAGGCGAGGGGCCCACTAGCTGGCCAAATTCATTTTCACTTTTCATGTGTCTCAGCTACACACAAACACACACACACACTTACACACACACACACACACACACACACACACACACACACACACACAGGCTTTAACTTTTTCACATCCAATCAAATTAATTCATTTATAAGTCAAAATCTATTTTATTTGATTTATTTTGCTGCTCTATTTAACAAGAATACAAACATAAATTCTACTACATACGCACACACATATGCACACGCACACATACATACATACATACATACATGAAGCAAGCTTCTGTAAATCTAATAAAACGAATGAAACAACAACAAATCTCTACATTTGTAATTACTAACGACTGCAAACATAATCTCGTACCAAAGCTCTATTTTTACATACTTAGATCGATAGCATTATATATATTAAATATTGCTTACCGATTTTATACATATATCTGTATAATTATCAAATACTTAATGACATTTCATGTGTATGTATATTTGCTTTTGTCATCGTTAATAACATTAACAACAACAACAACAACAACAACAATTGCTGACTACCACAACAACAACAAATGACCTTTAATCTTGGATCGCGCACAGTTATGTGACCATGGGTATAGATTTAGGTAATCTAGCAGCCTTGCGAACGTTTAGGGTGCTGCGTGCGCTAAAAACCGTAGCCATTGTTCCAGGTATGATTTTGAAAAAAAAAAGAAAATAAAATAAAAATCTGTTATACAGCTTAACAAACTGTTATACAAGCTGTTATACGAACTGTTATACAAACTGTTATACTGTACCGTTTATAAAATCACGATAATCTGCACATAATATATAAATAACCCCCGTTTATAGGCCTGAAAACCATCGTCGGAGCGGTCATTGAGTCTGTGAAAAATCTGCGCGATGTGATAATATTGACAATGTTCTCCCTTTCGGTGTTCGCACTGATGGGCCTCCAAATCTACATGGGCGTGCTGACACAGAAATGCATTAAGAAATTCCCGCTTGATGGTTCCTGGGGCAACTTGACCGATGAGAATTGGGATTATCATAATCGCAATATTTCCAATTGGTATTCGGAGGACGATGGCATATCGTTTCCGCTATGTGGCAATATCTCTGGCGCCGGGTGAGTAGATCGCAATAGATGTTGTTGCACCATCCCTCCCCCCCCCCCATTTCCCATATTTGTATCGATATTGATGATCGTATGGTATCGATTGATTGCAGTCAATGCGATGACGATTACGTGTGTCTCCAGGGGTTTGGACCGAATCCCAACTATGGTTATACCAGTTTCGATTCATTCGGTTGGGCATTTCTATCCGCCTTCCGTCTGATGACGCAAGACTTTTGGGAGGACCTGTACCAGCTGGTGCTACGCGCCGCTGGACCCTGGCACATGCTGTTCTTTATAGTCATCATCTTCCTAGGTTCATTCTATCTTGTGAATTTGATTTTGGCCATTGTTGCCATGTCATATGACGAATTGCAAAAGAAGGCCGAAGAAGAGGAGGCTGCCGAAGAGGAGGCGATACGTGTAAGTAGAAGGCCCAGTAGAGACCCAAACGCCCAATGGACTAACAACCACCACTACCATAAGCCACTTGAAATGAACGGTAGATAATTTCAATCTCAATTGCCCAAGCGCCTAATTGATCATTGAAAATATCTACCCAATACAACAGAGTTGCTTTTTTCTTTTGTATATGTATGTATTACCGACAAACTACAAAGCTACGAACTATATATATTTATATGTATATTATTAACACTGTTTTCAATCTCAATCTCAATCTAAATCTCTATCTAAATCTCAGTTACAATTTCTATCGATCGTACATTATTGTCAGAGTAGTTGATGATCTAGTACATCTTCCTCTCTATATATATCTATGTATGTAGCACACACACGATTCAATTGTGTAGAGCTGTAAAGAACACCTATCCACCAAATTGCATATATAATATATATGTATACCTATATATATTCTCTGTATAACTAACTCAGCTATCTATCTATCAACACATACTTATACGTATGCATATTGCTTACCGATTTCCAGTAAATTTCAAACTATATATATACATATATATCCAATATATATATTCAAAATTATGATTTTAGTTTTATTTCAATTTTAGTGTCTATCGTGTAAAGCAAGTAAACTATTTGTCATGCCAAAGATCTGGCATTAAAACTAGTATCTGTAAATTTTCTTAACCAATCTAAATAATATATATAGATGTATCTAAACACACTTCATATACTATATATCATTTAAGTGCACAATTTATGAGTTCTTTTGAGTTTTTAAAAGTAAAAAGCAATAAACAAAAGAAAAAATCAAATACAAATAGACTTGTATCGAAAGAATCAGACCTAGCCCCAGTCCCCAATCCCAGTCCACTTGAAATACTCATCCCGATCCCAGCACCGCACTTGAAATTCTTATAGTTTTAACCTCTACATATGATTGTATATACCTTGAATGTAGAGCTTTGCCTTTTGTTCTTAAATCACCGAAATCCAACTAAATCTTCCCCCAGTCCCATTGCATGTAATCTCTCTTTGTCTCTGTCTCACTCTCTCTCTCTCTCTCTCTAAATATGTATATATAAATGCCCTATGCCATGTGCGACGCCGTGCCGTTATTAACTCGCGCCCATTTCCAGATCAGCAAACAATTTTCTCTGTGCATATATATCATTATAGGAGGCAGAAGAGGCGGCCGCTGCGAAGGCCGCTAAGTTGGAGGAGCGAGCCAATGCGCAGGCGCAAGCCGCCGCAGATGCAGCCGCCGCCGAAGAGGCGGCCCTGCATCCCGAAATGGCCAAGAGTCCAACGTATTCGTGTATCAGCTATGAGCTATTCGTGGGCGGTGAGAAGGGCAACGACGACAACAACAAGGAGAAGATGTCCATACGCAGCGTCGAAGTGGAGTCGGAGTCGGTGAGCGTTATACAAAGACAACCAGCACCTACCACAGCACACCAAGCTACCAAAGTTCGTAAAGTGAGCACGGTAAGTATTCCGAGCGCATTAATATGTTCCTTTTCTTTCGTTTTTATATCGTTTCGATTTACCTTTCTTATTATTTTCATTTATTTTTGGTTCTTTTGTCATTCTGTGATCGTTTCTTGGCCTTGTTGAATTGTGGTTTATCTTTTGCTTTGACTCTTATTGGGATATATACTTATATACTAACTGTACTCTATATAAATATATACTAAACGAACTTGTGTTTGGTTTCAATGTCAATTTCGATTACAATTTCGATTACGATGCAGCTAAATGGCCGGTCAATAAATATTATATCGTTTATTAGTTGCAATCAGTGTGGTATGAGTGATTTCTTTCTTTAAGCATTTGCGTTCCTTTCTCCTTTGTTTGCCATACTGATATTTCGTCTGTTATCGTTTATCGTTGATCATTGATCGTTGATCGTTGATCGCTGATCGCTGATCGCTGATCGCATTTTGATTGCCTTCATTCATTGTCCATGAATGCAACGAGCTCAACTTCAACTCGTCTTCACTCGTTGCTCGATGCGAACTCTCGCTGAGAGAGTTTTGGCTCTCGCTCAGATTGCTTACTGTCCATTCGGCGTTTCTAATTACATATTATTAAATTTTCCTGCTGCTGTTGTTGTTGCTCTTTATTTTCATTTGTATATTATATATTATAGCCATCATATCTAGCCAATATCGATACCTATTTGCCTTTAATCTAACGAGTAGTGCTAGTGCGTGTGTAGCTCTCTATCTCTCTCTCTCTCTATATATAAATAGATTTAGTGTCATGTATAAATAAATAACTAGATATACATATATATGCATATATATATATATTTATTATATAGTTAATATAGAGTCAGAGAATTTGTAGTCTCGCTCTACCCATCCATCTCTCTCTCTCTCTCTTTCTCTCTTCCTATATGTATGTATGTATATATACATATATACCGCTCTCTCTCTCTCTCTCTCTCTGTCTCTTTCTTTGAAACTGCCTTTCACTATTTAAGCCAATAATTTGATTGTATTAGTGCATGATATTTGTCTATGTGTGCGTGTTGTATCTTTCAGCTTCTAAGCGTGTGCGTGTGCGTGTGTGTGTGAGTGCGTGAGTGTGTCTATATGCGTGAGTATGCAGACAGTCTTTTCTGAAATTTGTATTTCGTTTATGCTCGTAGCTTCTAGCTGGCTCTTATAATTGGCATTCGCATACGAAAAATGTTGATTTTTGGATTTTGATTTTGATTTTGTGATCTCAAGAACTTATTTAATGGGTATCTGTTTGGATTTGTAAACGATATTTTCAGTTCAGGTTTTCAGTTGACTCATTGCTCGGAATGCTTTAGGTGAAAACTTTTCGGTTGTACGTGATTGGAGCTCAAATACAACAACAACAACAACAACAACAACAACAACCATTTTTATTAAATCTATCAATTCAAAATACGAACACAAATTCAACGATGCTTAATCTCATTACAATGCAAGCAATATTTTTAACGAGGACGACTACCCAATGCCAATCAATGAAACTTGAAAATCGCATATATACAATAGACGCCGCTTCAATCGAAGTGCAACAATGACATGCTTTGAGTCATTTTCACACCTCTCAGCTCACAATCAGTCGAAAATTTGTGCTTGAACTCTGCGTATCTATCAAATCTAATCTAATCTAATCTATCTAAGCTAACTAACTAACCCATCTAAGTAACTTGCATAGGACAGCTTGGGCTTTTCATAACTCTGCAATTCTCAGAATCAAAGATCTTTCATCATTTTCGTATTATTTATCACATAATTGATTGATTTGATTCGATTGATTTCCATCTGTCTTATGGCTGCCTTTTCATTTGCATGCATTCAGTGAACGTTGCTTTGATTTCAATTCAATTACTTGCGATTACTTTAAATGGCTGAAAGAAGTTCGAACACGAAAGAAAACCGAAATACTTAAGTTCAATTTAAGCAAAGAGATGCTCTCAAGTACAGTACGGCACAAAGGTTACACTAGCACCGATAAATTCGATAACTATAAACGAAGCGATAACACCAACATGCTGCAGCATGTCTATATATAGTTCTGGATTCTTTTACTCCCACATAGTTATGCTATATACATATGTACATATATGTATGTATATATATTCTCGATAATTTTAGTTGGCTTTGGCAAGCATTTGCTTAGCGCACAGCGGCTGAGACACACCGAAACTTCCAACTCTGGCACTCCGAACTTGGGGAAATCAGTTGAGGACTCTACACAAATACACACGCATCACACAAGATAACACCAATAAATTCTATGTATAAAGTAGACCTCTCTGACTGACTGACTGATTGATTGCTGACCAAAGCTTAGCTTATTTGTAAATCAAGAAACATTGGAAATCCACTTAATGGAATCCCAGGTAGTACGGGTCAAAAAATGGTGCTCAAAGCATAGCAAAAATTTTATTCGAACTTTGTACTCTCTCACCAACAAATATTGTTATTGCTGTCTCGCTCTTGCATTTGCTAGCTCGCTCTTAAATGCCAATTGAATTGCTCAGCGATTGCATTCCAATAAAAAACTTATAATACTCATAATCGTAATCGCAGTCACAGTTGGTCACAATAAAACGGTCCCAACAATAATGGGCCAAAGGTAGGTTTCTCTCTCTCTAAGCCTCTCACTCACACTCTCTAACTCTAATGCTCTCTCTAATAAACCAAACTCTTCTACACACTTCAAGCAGACACTGAAATCGATAGATTAACTGAAACAGTTCCAGTTCCAGTTCCAGATCCAAAAAGCCCAACAGGAGTTAGAAATGCTAAGAATCAGATTTTAGAACTGAAGGACAATATTAGTTTTTTTTGTATTAAAAATAATTTTTTTTTTTTTAAATACAAGATGTTATTTCAATTCCCAGGTGCCCTAAATACGTCTTCAAGTATTTTATTATTGCTCCAAAATCATGAAACATAAATAAATTGTTTCTGGATTGCTAAATTTATATCAAATTATATAGAATTGACTGAAAAAAAACACGTCTCAAATGACTTTCGGCAGCTGGCGATTTATAAACTTGACGTAATTTTCATATTTGAAATTTTTTGTTGTGGTATTTCGTATTTGTTTTTTCTTAGAGCAACTGTACAATGCATCCCCGTAGGTCTTAATCTAGATGCGCAGTTTGTCTAGAGATTTTCAACTTAAAACTGTAGAAATTAGAATTCATTTTAAATATTTTAATATATATATTTTGTTTTGAACTGTTCAACTATGATTCATAGAACTTTGTCATTTTTAGACGAAACGTCTTAAGTTGATTTGAAAATCTGAAAAATTATATTTAAGCCAAACGCTGCGCTGAAGTAGAACAATAAAGAAACATCCTCTAATCGCCGACTCACATCGCACACACAGAGAAATGTTTAACAATTTGCAGCTGAATTTAAATTATGTTATTTTTGTTATTATTTCCTTTACGTGTCAGGATCATTATATAAATATATATATTATCTCATACACAGCAATGTCAAAGTACTTCCGAGTATCTGAACACAATCAACTTTTGCTTTCCAAATGAAACAAACTGAAACAGCGTCAGCAAATTGTATAAATATCAAATCTTAGCAGATATAACTATATTTACATACATCTCTATAAATATATATATATAAATTTTATTTGATTCCATTTTTCTTTTTCTTCTATTTATATTTTATTTGTAAAAATAAAAAAAAAAAAATACAACAACTTAGACATCCTTATCCTTACCTGGTTCACCGTTTAACATACGCAGGGGATCACGTAGTTCTCACAAGGTAAGCGCCCAATACACACACACACACACACACACACACACACACACACACACACACACACACA
>NW_022046508.1:10361-28580 GCF_001654015.2 Drosophila navojoa | reverse complement strand
TTACTATTACTATTACTATTACTATTACTATTACTATTACTATTACTATTACTATCGCTAATACTTATGCACTTTCTGTCTCTGTTTTGTTTATTGTCTTAACTAAATTTCAGTCTCTGTTTATTTCCGCTGTTTAATTAAACTCTCTGTCCGTCCGTCCGTTCATCCGTCCGTCCGTTTTATGATATTTTTTTTTGGCTTTAATGAGGTGTCACCTTTTCCCTTTGGAGTGCAGATGACCGCTAGCCAAGCAGTTGTCGCAACGAGCGAACTGCACGTCTGCCAGCCAAATACACGTATGTATGTGAGTATATAAATCCATAAACATACAGATAGACGTACATATATGTAGCATCGAGTGGAGCAGCGCCAAGTGTGTGTGTTTGCCAATGTCCGAGCGTTCAGGCTAAAGCGAATCATGCAATGAAGAGAAACATATATACAATGCAAAGCAAAAGAAAAAGAAATCAAATCGTTGCGCAGACGCTTCAAGTCAGTTGATAGTTGGAGCTGGTCACGCTCGGACCGTACGCAAAAGCAGCTCTGCCCACTCTGCCCAGTCTGCCTACTCTGCTTACACTGCCAACTCCGCCTACTGCGCCCACTTCGCCGTGGCCCGCGATTCCGGATTTTATTTTCGCGCTTTTACTTTCATTTCGTCATCTCGCTGCGTTTCATAATCTCTCACGCAATGCTCAAGATATCGCTGATGTTGCTGCTGGCCGTGCAGCTGGCGCTGGGCCTGCCCCTGGCGCCTGCCACCCCGGACGGTGCCACGCCCATCGATGCACAAGTCTCGGCCGCCGAATTCGGTGCACTCGATGCGTTTGCAGAAGACGCGGCCGACAGCTCAGAGAGCTCGGCCGCCAGCGAGGCGGGCTTCAAGGTGCGTATAGCCAAAGTATTCTGTACAGTGAACACACGCCAAGCGAACTCACGCACAACAATCAACAAATCAACAGATCTCGCTGCTGCCCGAGCCAGCCAAGACAGCCGAGTCGGTGAATCTGGAGCGCGAGGCTCTGCCCTCCAAGGTGCTCAGCGCCTACGACAACACACAGCAGAAGCTGACTGATCTCACGCACGTAAGTGACTTATCACCGATTACTGATCACTGACTGCGAATCACTGCTGATCACTGTTGCTACTGCTGGTCACTGCGGCCAGTGACTGGTGATCACTGCTGATCACTGCTGATCACTGCTGATCACTGCTGATCACTGCTGATCACTGATTACTGATCACTGATCACTGCACACTGCTGATAACTTTTGATCACTGCTTATCAATGATCGCTGCTAATCACTGACCAGTGAGGATCACTTATGATCACTGATTACTGATCACTGCTAATCACATATCCCTGGTCACTACTGATAACTGCTGATCACATATCCTTGACCATAGCTGATCACTTTTGATCACTTCTCTGACCACTGCTTATCACTGCTTATTACTAATCACTGAAAATCACTTGTGATCTGATTACTGATTACTGATCACATATCCCTGATCACTGCTGATCACTGATTACTGATCACTGGTGATCACATATCCCTGATCACTGCTGAATATAGCTACTAATGTCTGGTGATCACTGCTTATCACATATGCCTGATCACTGCTGATCACTAATTACTGATCACTGTTTATCATATATCCCTGACCAATGCTGATCACTTTTGATCACTTCTGATTATAGTAGCTAATGTCTGGTGATCACTGCTGATCACACATGCCTGGCAACTGCTGATCATATATCCCTGATCACTGGTGATCACATATGGTTGACCACTGCTGATCACTTTTAATTATGATTATGGCTGCTAATGTCTGGTGATCACTGCTTATCATTGACTACTGATCACTGTTGATCACAAACCCCTGATCAATGCTGATCACTTTTGATCACTGCTGACCACGTCTAATCATTGCTTATCACTGATCACTGAGGATCACTTGTGATCATTGATTACTGATCACATATCCTTGACCACTGCCAATCACTGCTAATCACTGCTGATTACTTTTGATCACTTATCGCTGTTCATTTCTGTTCACTGATCACTTTTGTTAATTGCAGCCTGTGCCCATTTTGGACAGCATCAGCGAGCATGAGAAATATGGCAACAATGGTGACAAGTTCGACAACATATCGCGCTCAATTGTCAATGGTTATGAGGCCTTCTCCAATCTTCTCAACAGTTTCATACAGGTAAGTTGGCCTCCCTCCCCTCTCTCTCTCTCTCTCACTCTCTGTATCTGTATCTCTTTTCGTGTGTAAATTGTCTGCGCTTGCGTTACTTGATTCACACGTTGCATTGCACAAGAGCTGCCTCGCCCCAGGCCCCGGCCGTCTCTCTGTCTTGCCTTTCCCGCTTCTGGTTTTGCTTAAGGTTCCGTCCGAAGGCCGAACCTAAACAAATAGTCGTAGCCATAACTTATTTAATAGCTCTATGAAATAGCTCAACATATTTATGGCTCATGATATGATCAATCGTATATGCAAATATTTTTCTCTATGTTTTGTATAAGATTTCGGTTCCCTAAATGGAAAAGCTTCAACATTGACCTTACGTAGAACTTGCTCTGCTCTAAAGATGAACAGGAATACGTCTAGCTTATATTGCTTATATATGCTGCTATACCTTCCTACCGTATTTCCCAATCAGTCTTGCCTTTTCCTCCACGGCTTTTTTTGCCTTTGCTCTTCGCAATTTCTTGACGAATTTTTTAATCTATGTAGGCCTTTGCACCACGTGTACGAAAACGTAACTGTTTTCCACAGAGTTTTTCAATCAATGTAGGCCTTTGTTCCACTACCTCCTTCACACAATTTTCACAATCAACGTAGGCCTTGACTCTACCGACTGGATTTGGTCGCTGACATCACAGTTCCGTCCGCATTCATAAGTTATTTCTACAGCTGAACACATTATTTGAAAACAGAAAAAAAAATATATTTAAATTTATTTTCCGAAAGCAATAAGTAGTTGAAATTATATAATCGATAATGTACTCTGGAAAAAAGAAACGTTATGCAAAAGGCGAGGCAGAAAATTCGCCTTTTACCGTCAATACTCCACATTCAAAATGGAATCGTAATGTGCTCAAGCAAGTGCACCTTGATGACAGCGACTACGAATTCGATATGGACGACTATCAGGCCCTGGGCACCGCTAGGCACTATAAGGTTTTGGATATATTGAACAAGACAAATCGTTTGGGTTATATGGCCGAGGATGGCAATGGTGATGTTAGCGATTCTGAAGTAAGCGATTAGACATATATGTATATCCATTGGTTCAGTCCGTTCACAAGCTGAGAAAGAAGAACTTGTTAGCTCTCCGTCCCAGCCAGCACTGTCTGTCCGTCCAAGATGCTTTGTATAGATGTCTATGAATACGTTAATATATGAGTCCGTGGGATCCATTGATCCATTGGCCTATAGACTTATTCATCAATGGGTCGTTGCTTGATCCTTTGATCCATTCATTTATTGAATAGAATGTTGAATAATGGATCAATTATTCCATTAGAGCTGATACCTTGATAATATCATTAATTTATCAGTGGTCCGTATATCCATTGATCCGTAAAGCCATTCATCTATTAAAATCTAGATCTTTCTCTGCCAACGAATCAGCAAGATACGCTTAAAAGCATACTGGAAATCCTCTTAGCTCTGTAAAACTCTTTTATTTATGAACTGTGAATGTGCATTGCATAGTCGGTTACACCCGACTCTCTTTGAGAACGCAACTAACTCCTCGACTTGTGCAGTTCGTGGAAAAGATCAATCCTCCGTTGAGAGTGATGCCGCGGATTCGTATGCACAGTCAAAGGGAAAGTCATCGTAATAGGCCTAGTGGCACTCGCCAGATCGCCCGAAAGATGGTGGAATTCATGGTCGAATATCCTCCAATAAGGCCCAAGGCCAAGGTATTGCGCCGCGTGCCACTCAAATGTGAGAAACACTTTAAGAAATTGAGCAAGCTCATTGCTCGTGGACGTAAATCACCCAAGGTGCTACCGGAACCTCTACCGGCTTTGACTTATATAAACGACCATGTCGTCGAGCTGTTTGGCATGCTTTCTTTACTATTTATAACAGCATTATTGTTCCTGAGCTATATGTACTGCAAGCCTCGCAAGCTCTCATTTTTTCATCGTCTGTTGCGTTTGATAATTTATTATATTTATGATAATTCTTGTTATGATCGTAGCTACTTTTAGGCCTATCTGTAAAATTTTGATGGTCTAAATAAATGCATGCAAAATTATCGATTATGCGTAGTCGATAAAAAAAAAATCTCTTGTTTTTTCTTGGAATATATGCATACTTTTGACAATCGATGGTATCTCATGCTGCCTCTACTACGTGCCCTTGCTCTATCTATCTATCTCAGAGTTTCTTTACTTTCCCAAATCTCATCTAATCTAATTTCTATGTTCTTAAGTGCAAATACTCCGACTATGAGCCTAGTCTTACGCCTCTACCTCGGCAACTTTCCCTTGCTGTCGCCTCCTTTAGTCCCAGTAGGGACTGGAACAGGGTCTTCAGATTTTTTCAGCGCTTCCTTGAATTCCTCCCCAAGGTAGAGCTCGCCTAGCAGCCCCCTGACTCTGAAGATTTCAATATGAGACCTATCTACCTACAATCCACTTCAGCAAATATCAATATCAATATTACGGAACGATTCATGTGAATATATTGATAGATATATTGCATAATATGCACAATAGATTATTTTCTTACTTTTCATCTTTTGCATTACAGAAACCCAAGGAACTGGCGCGCACCGTTTCGAAGGGAATTACCGCTCAACTGGATATTATCGGAGGCAAGCTAGTGGGTCTCTAAGGAAGGAGTATTGAGAGTTGGAGCCACAAAAATAAAAATATCTTTATATTTGATATATTTCTTTAAATTTATTATTAATTTTTTTTTTTTATAAACTTTATTTAAATAAATAGTTTAATTTATTTTATAGCTTAAATAGAACTTTTGTTATTGATTTTGTTTAGGAATGTGCTTGATATATACGCATACGATAATATATATATTTATATATATTTATCGATATATATCTGTATATTGTATCTATATGCCATATATAAACCTTCGGGCAGTTGTCGTTCCAATAGATCTATATATATGGGGAGAGCTATCTAAACTAGATGAGCACATCACAATATGGATATACCAGAAAGCTAGTTGGATAAAGTGAATTGAGCTGAGGCACGCACCGTCGCTTACAGTGAATACTGAATAAGAGGGAAATACTAATTAGACGAACGAACGGCGAGCTCAGCTGGGATTTTGGATGATGCATCACTAATAATTATTATAATAAGGCGTACGGAAACTAATGTTTAAATTAATTTTTGGCACATTTCGCAAAAGAACTTGAACAAGTCGTAGAAGAAGAAGAAGAAGAAGTAGTAGCTGATATCTATATGCATCTATATAGAAGTAAACATTATGCAATATATAGCCTTGATCGAGGCGTCGCTTTAGAAATTCTCGCCGCTAGCTACAATCGAGTTCAATCCTCCCAGCTGCTGGTGCGCGTCTGCGGATCTATGGATGGGGAGTACGACTTGTAGGTGTCCGATGCCCGCTTGTGCTTCACGGTGCAGAACAACAGCATCGAGGTGATCAGCCCGAACAGCTGCACGAACGCGATGCCCAGCCCGATGGCGCCCACCACGTTCAGCTGGCCGTTGAACCAGTTCTGCAGCGAGTGGGCGCAGCCCTTGTCCCACCACAGCGACGGATTCTCCGATCGTCCGCAGTCCACACGCATCGCGCCCAGCCCGTCGCCGGAGCCCTCCGTCAGCAGTTGGCGCTGATCGTACAGTTGACGGCAGCAGGAGTCGGGCACCCAGCGCTTGCCGCTCCATGACTGAATGTCGTACCAATCCTCAAATGACGAGACGCCGCAGCACTCAAACTGTAAGAGAAAGTGAAAGGGAGCGAGAGAGGGAGTGAGAGAGTGAGAGCGTGAGCGTGAGAGAGTTATGTGAAGAAAGAGAGAGAGAGAAACAAGACAGTTAACTCTTATCTACATACTCTATTCACAGATGTGGTGGCTTCCTTGCAAGAGAGTCAACTCTTCGTGACTCCAAAACTGTATAGCCTAGTGGCTCTACAACTGTAATAGCTATAGACTGCTAGTTGAGCACTGGTTAGCTTTGTAGATCCATTAGCAACATCTACAAAGCTCTCGTTCCTTAATGACTTTTAACCCATATACTACTTTACTCCAAATATTTTTCATGCCAAAGTTTTTAACAGAATTTTCCAAACAACGTAGGCCTTTGATCCACTTATTACCATAGAGAACTTTGCAATCAATCTAGGCTTTTGCTCCACTACCTTTTTTACACAATTTGCCCAATCAAAGTGTGCCTTGAACTTTGGTAAAATCAAAGTGTTTGGAAATTAATTTCTATTCGCTTAATTAACTGCGGCCTTAGCCTTAGTTTTTCTCCACACACTCTAAGATAATGGTACTATCGCCAAAGCTGTCGTCTGGGGTCCTTTCGTATCAGCCAGAGCTAAGCAACCTACAATTTGTTGATAAAGTTTGATGGTCTTCAAGCTCTACAATTCGGGTCTTAAATCTAGTTGAACTCTTTGTGTTTTTTTTCTTTTTTTTTCCATTGTGACTTGAATCTATCCTTAACATATTCATATATGTACCTTCTTTGGCTTTGTGATTCTTAAACTGTAGACTCTACATGGTAGCTTCAAGACGGTGCTGTGAACTACTATTGGTGATTAGCTTAAGCCAACTTTGCACTTACTATGACATCCATACTATCGAAGTATTGCTACTTGGTCGAATGCTTGCCGCAGTGGCTCTAAAACTGTGCGGCTATTGTAACTCTGAACTCTGAAACTCTGTTCAAGTCTTGCGCCCAGCTACTGGTTCAATGAGCGAAGGAGAGAGAGACAAAGAGTGATAGAAGGCCAGAGAGAGAGACAGAGAAGGAAAAAGAGAGATAGAGAGACAGAAAGAAAAATAAAGATAGATAGAGACAGAGAGAGAGAGAAATAGGAATATAGCTGAAGTAAGGCCTGTTAATTCATTGGCTCCCTGTGGCTCTCAAGCTGTAGTATTCAGGATGCCTTTAAAACGGTGATCACAATCAATAATTGCTATTAGCTAATCCTGATGCTATTGTAGACTCCCTTCTCATATAGTAGGTAAACGAATAGAGTATATAACTATATGCTAAGAGAGATAGATAGAGGGAAAGAGATAACTCACCGACTGCTGAACGCTGTCCCAAATGGCGGCCACAGACGGTGCCACCAGGGAGCCCCGATCGCTGGCATTATAGTGACGCTCGATGCCGAAGCGCAGCTCGTTGGCCAGGGTGCGTCCGAGGCCGCCGCGGAAGAGGAACGCAATGGAGCCGACAAGGAACTCGCTCATGAACAGCATCACAATCAGCATGAAGTACTGCAGTGGACAGCCGATTAGTTTAGACAGTGGTCCCTCGATAGGGCTGTCGCCCCCTTGCACTTACCAGCACGAGCAGGCAGCGCGACTGCACCCAGGCCCCGCAGCAGCCGAAGAAGCTGACCACAAAGCCGATGCCACCGATGCACATGAAGATCGTGTCCGCACTGAGGCCCGCATGCTGCGGCAGCAGCGTTGCGTAGCCCTCGTAGCTGAGGCGCAGCCAGAGTCCAGCGCCGAGAAAGGCGCAACTGCAAAGCTGCAAGCAAATTAAGATGAAACTTATCGATAATTATCGATCGGATGTGATGGATGTAAAGCATAGAAGAGAAAATGAGAGATGGGAGGCAGAGATATGATCGATTGACGATGACAAAAGATATCAACAATCGATACAATTTATCGATAATTATCGATTTAAAGTGAGGAATACGGGAGATGAAAATGAGAAATGTTGAATGGTGGTATGGATGCTAAGATGGGCAATTGGTAAACGATTGCGTAAGATGGCAACAATTTATCGATAATAATCGATAGCAAAAGAGGGATGAAAGAGATGAAAATGAGAGATGATGATTGAAGGGGTGGAGAGGCAGGCAGACAGGGGTTTTAGATTGCTATTGGTAAACGAATACGAGCAATAGCAACAAGGTGTATATTGTATCGATAATAATCGATAGCTATGGCTAGGGATGTAATGCACCAAAGAGAGGAGGATGGGAAGATGAGTGATGGGAATGCGATTGCGAGCGAGCTATAGGCATAAAATACCAACAGACAACATTTATCGATAATAATCGATAGCTAGTAAAGTTTAAATAGCATTAAACAGAAGAGAATGAGATATGATGAGAGATGGGTGGGGGGCAGATAAGCCTATTATCGATGGATCGTTCGATAGCAACGGCTGCTGCAACAGCCTAACAAAAGAGTGGATGGGAGAGAGGATGGCGGTGAGACAGAGATAGCGCTAGAGAGTTTGTGAGACAATGGAGCAACTTTGACGTTTCCGCTGCAGACGAGGCTGAGAACTTTTAGCCGGCGTCGCATCGATTTGATGTGTTGTTGTCCATTGTTGTTGTAGATGTTGTTGTTGCTGCAACAACAGCATATCCGGCCCTGGCCGCGTTGTCAGCTGGTTATACAAAAAAAAAGAGAATAGAAGAAAAGCTAAAATAAAACTCACCCACAAAATGATGTTGAGCCAGCAAAAGGTGCGACGGATGCATGTGTAGCCGGCGTTGCCCATCTTCCAGCGAGCAGCTAAAGAGTGTGAGCGAGAAAGAGAAAGAAAGAGAGAGAGGGTGAAAAAGAGAGTGCAAAAGGGAGACAGACAGAGAGAGAGGGAGAGGGAGAGAGAGGTAGAGTATGCATAAATCAGGCGCAAAGACTTGAACGCGCGTTGCGCTGCATTCATTAGATACATTTGTATCTATTAAAGGCGCGCTTTTTTTTCGGATACCACAGGGAGCAAATGTGTGTGAGTGTGTGTGTGTGAGAGAGTGTGTGTGTGCTGTATAAATAAATTCTAATTCATAAATTTCAACAAATTATTTTTGTTTGTCTCATTTTTCCATTGTATTTCCTTTGCAGCGATGTAACTGGATAAATGCCAGCGGGAGCTATATGAATATATATTATATTATATTATATACAACCACATATATATGCATGTATGTATGTATGCATATAAAAAACTATATATATATGCATGTCTGTATATATATTAAGCAATTGGCTAGCCGCAAAAATTGCAGCTGTTGCATATAGATACACTCACACTCACACACACACACACACATACATATGTCAAGCTTAATAAATTGACGACCTACAACAACAACAACAACAACTGCGATTATTATGAAATTCTACAGCTCAAATTACAGAAAAACAACAGCAGCTACGGGGGGCATTACTTGGATCAGAGGGAATACAAAATAAACCCATTTGCTTACTCGTTTTCTCCAGCTGTGTCTAGTTTTAGTTTTTCTCTCTTATTTGCCTTAGATAGTAAGCGTAGGTCAGTCGAATCACAGTTGACCCCAAATTCCAATTGAATTGTTTAGCTTGCATTAGATAGGGACAGAGAGCGAGAGAGAGAGAGAGAGAGAGAGAAGGGGGAAGATAGAGAGAGACCTACTCTGACCTAAGCTTGACTAGAAACATAAAACTAATTATAGCTAAACAAATGAATTGCTTGGGACTAGGCACCGCCTAGTTAAACAGACGAAAGTCTGGAGCTAAGATGAGATAGACTTAATAGAGGCCGGGCTGAAAGATTCCTCGGAAAATGGGGAAATTTTGTGGGCCTTAATGCAAAAGTGATGAAAGTATAGAAAGAGTTGAGAATACAGACAGATAAAGGCAGATATAGAAACCCTATGGGGGTATATGTAGAAATGAACAGATATAGATACGAAGAAGTCGAAGCCGGAGATATAAGAGGGACATAGAAGATATATATAGGTATATCTTCTATATATATATATATATAAACATTTAAATATGTAAATAGAAATTTGTGGAACAGCTTAGGTAGTTTTACTTAATCTAATCATTTAAAGGCATTTCAATGAAAGTTTTTGCTATACGAGCTAGAAGTATGGAGTCAAGGATTGATTAGAAATATATTTATAAAGCTATATAGAGTTAAATAAATATCTATATATTTATAAATCAAAAAAGCTAGGTATATCTTATACATAGATATAGATAGATCAACAGATAGCAAGACAACTCTGGGTACAGTAAGTGTACATCAGATATAAAGGTATCAAATTAGTTAAGCTTTCAGGTATTTAACTAGAAGAGTAAAGCACATAAAAGTCAGGATAGACAGTATGAAAAGTTACTCAAGTTGAGAATTCTCTCTCTCGATTCCAGCTCGACATGATTCCTCGAGATCTCATTTCGGCACGAAAGTTTTGCCCTACTGCTAATTGAGTTAGTGACAGAGACAGAGGTAGAGGCAGAGACAAGCAGAGGTAGAAGTAGAGATCGATGCAGAAGTTGGGGTAGAGGCAACGGCAGAGACAGAAGCAAAAGCAGAAGCAGAGGTAGAGGCAGAGATAAATGTAGAGACAGAGACAGAAGCAAAGGTAGAAGCAGAGATAGAGGCAGAGAAAGAGATAGAGATAGAGGTAGAGACCGAGATAGAAGCAGATTTAGAGGTAGAGGTAGTGGTCGACAGTAGCAGAAGCAGAGGTAGAGGCAGATGTAGAGACAGAAGCAGAACCAGAGGTAAAGGCAGAGGCAAGAGCAGTGGTAGAGGCAGGAGTAGAGGCAAGAGTAAAGGCAGTAATAGAGATTGAGACAATTGCAGAAGCCGAGGTAGAGGCAGATGCAGAGACATAAGAGAGCCAGAGGTAGAGGCAGTGATAGAGGCAACGGCAGAGGTAGAGGCAGAGGTAGAGGCAGAGGTAGAGGCAGAGGTAGAGGCAGAGATAGAGCAGAGGTAGAGTGGTAGAGGCAGAGGCAAAGGCAGAGGTAGAGGCAGAGGTAGAGGCAGAGGTAGAATATATCATGGAAGTGGACAGGCAAGGGCACAGCTGCAATCAGTTTTCATTAAAGCAAACACAAGTGGACCATTTCGTGGCAAAGGGGTGGTCGCCTGGAGTAGGCGTGGCGGCAGCGAGGGCGAGGGCGGGGGCGTGGGCTAGGCAAACGAAAATCGCGAGCACGCGCCAAGGAAGCGGCAACAAGTGTCAAGCAAACGTGTTGCATGCAACTAGAGCAACAGCAGCAACCGTCCAACTGCTCATAATCATAATGATGACAATAATAATGATGATGATGATGATGATGATGACGACGCTGATGATGTTGATGTTGCCTCAATGAAATAGTTGCAAATAATGCGCAACATGGGCTTGGGGGCCACAGTTGAGCTCTGCGACAAGTGCGAACAATTGCTGTGCGCAACAACAACAGCAACAACAACAGTAACAACATCAACAGCAGCAACAACAACAGCAACAACAACTGTAACTGTCGCTCGCTTATTTTTCAATTTAACTCAATAACGCGACGGACTTAATGCCATTTGGCGCTGGAAATTTGCGATTTACTTATGCCCACTGCCACGCCCACAGTCACAACACAGCCCACTTCAACTAGCAACTATCTAGCTACGTGTGTGTGTGTGTGTGTGCGGATGTGCGAGAGTGATTTATGTGCACACATCAAAAATTGCCCAGTTGCCCAAATGCCGTTGCCATAGTTCAGAGGTCTCAAAGTTGCCAAAGCTGTCAAAGGTTTAGGCCAGCGAGGGGTGCGGGCACGAGTGCTGGACGAGTCAAGGGGACAGAGTGTGGAGGCAGCGAAAGCGCAGAAATGAGAAGGGGAAGCTGTATGCAAAAGTAGCTGTTGCTGTTGTTGCTGTTGCTGCTGCTGCTGCTGTTGTTGCTGCTGCTGTTGCTGTTGTTGTTGCTGACATGTCCTGTGTTGCTATGTGGAAAGAGATGCTATATAAAGGAGAGTATATGTTGTTGCTGTGTGCTATATTGCTGTAGTGCAAGAGAGTTGCTGCTGTTGCTGTTGCTGCTTTTAAGCATAATTGTGGGAGAGTGAGAAAGAGTGAGAGATAGTGAGAGAGAGAGTGAGACATAGGCCAAGAAGTTTGAGTAGAATGACAATTGACAATGTAAAGCAACTAATGTTGCTGTTGCTGTTGCTGCTGTTATAGGTGTTGTTGCTGTTGCTGCTACTTCTCTACCCTGTGTAAAGAGAGACACTAAAATGAGCTGTTGCTGTTGTTGCTATTGTTGCTGTTGCTATTGCTATTGCTATTACTACTGCTGCTGCTGCTGTTGCTGTTGCTGTTGCTGTCGCTGCTGCTACTCTACTCTGTTTAAACAGAGACACTAATATGAGCTGTTGCTGTTGTTACTGCTATTGCTATTAACACTGCTGCTGTTGCTGTTGTTGCTATTGTTGTTGCTGCTGTTGCTGTTGCTGCTGTTGCTGCTGCTGCTTCTGCTGCTGCTGCTGCTTCTGCTGCTGCTGCTGCTGCTGCTGATGCTGCTGCTGCTGCTACTGCTGCTGCTGTTGCTGTTGCTGTTGCTGTTGCTGCTGCCACTGCTGCTGCTGTTGATGTTTCTTCTTCGTCTGTTGCTATGAGGAAAAGGAAGTTTCGCTGCTGTTGTTGTTAGCTGTTGCTGCTGCTGCTGGCATATCCTGCATTGTTGTCGGAGGAAATGCAATATATACACAGTATGAAATGAGCTCTAGCTGTTGCTGCTGTTGCTATGGGTAGGATGGACATGGCACAGTGAGTGTGTAAAGAGAGACAGAGTTCAGTTGAGAGTTGAGTGAAAGAGACAGAGAGACATTCAAAGAAGTTTGAGCGGAATGAGCTGGTGTTGCTGTTGTTGTTACTGTTGCTGTTGCTGTTGACGCTGTATTGATGTGGGTATATGCAAAGAGCTGAAATTAGCTGTGCCTGTTGCTGTTGTTGCTATTGCTATTGCTACAATTGTTGCTGCTGTTGTTGCAATTTATGCCAAATATTGCTACTGCTGTTGGGCCAAGAGAGAGAAAGAGCCAACAGTGAGCAGAGTGGCAGACAGTCAACCGGAAGTCATCCGCTGTTGCTGTTGCTGCTGCTCCATTCGATTGCCCATGTTGTTGCTGTCAAGGCTGTTGCTGTCATTCGTATTCCTCCATCAGGCGGAATGCTTGAGCGAAAGGACAACGCGTTCGCTCAGCCTAAGGCAAGTGCTATCGTTGCTGTTGTTGTTGTTGTTGTTGTTGCTGTAGCTGGCAATCGCTGATAAGCGAAAATTAGATTACGCCGGAAGTTGAGTAAAATGACAGCACATTAATGCATTATGCGACAGGCGATGCTTATGATATTGCTGTCAGACGAAATGATAGAGCAGCAGCAATTTATTGATTCTATAGCAACAGTTGCTGCTGTTGTTGGTGTTGCTGTTGCTACTGTTGCTGCTGCTGTTGCTGTTGCTGCTAGTGTCTAGATTGATAAATGAAGTTTGTAAAAGGCTAAGAAAGCGCATGTTGCTGGCAGCAGCTAATGTTGCTGTTGTGCCTGCTGCTGCTGTTGCTCAGCAGATTGTTGCTGTTGCCCAAATTGGAAAGTAGTGAAAAGTAAACTTTAAGAGCTAACTGAGAGCAATATCAGCAGGTGTTGTTGCTGTTGTTATTGCTAGCATAATAACTATTGCTGCAGCTGTTGCTGTTGCTGCTCTTTCTACCCCTGCTCCTGCTGCTGTGGCAAGAACTGACATTAAATTTCCCTCTGGTCAGAGTTTGCTCATATTAAGCTTAAGCAACTATTGTTGCTGCTGTGCTAACTAAGGCAACCGCTGCTCCTGTTGCTGCTGCTGTTTATGTTGCTGCTACTACTCCTATTAGTATTGTCACTCTAACAGCAGTTCAATTGCTGTTGCTGCTCAGCTGACTAAGGCAACAGCAGCTGTTGTTGCTGCTCCTGCTGCTGTTGCTCCTGCTGTTGCTGCTGCTGTTGCTGCTGCTGCTGCTACTCTACCCTGTGTAAAGAGACACTACAATGAGCTGTTGCTGTTGTTACAGCTATTGCTATTACTACTGCTGCTGCTGTTGCTGCTGCTGCTGCTGCTGTTGCTGCTGCTGCTGCTACTGCTGCTGCTGTTGCTGCTGCTGCTGCTGTTGCTGCTGCTGCTACTATTCCTGTTAGTGTTGTCGCTGCCACAGCGCATATTACTGCTCCTATAGAAAGCTAAGGCAAACGTACAAAATTAGGTTCAATTGCTGTTGCTGTTGAGCTGAATAAAGCAACAGCTGCTGTTGCTGCTGCTGCTGCTGCTGCTGCTGCTGCTGTTGCTGCTGCTGCTGCTGCTGTTGCTGCTGCTGCTGCTGTTGCTGCTGCTGCTGCTGCTGCTGCTGCTGCTGCTGCTGCTGTTGCTGCTGCTGCTGTTGCTGCTGCTGCTGTTGCTGCTGCTGCTGCTACTGTGAGGAGCAGAAGACATCAAATTTCCCTCTGTTCGAGGTATAATATTAAGATCAAGCAACTGTTGTTGCTGCTGTGCTGACTAAAGCGACAGCTGCTGCTGTTTCTGCTGCTGTTGTTGTGCAACAGGCAAACTATCTAAGCTGCTTTGACACTGACAAAAGTTGCTCTAAGACGAAATCTTTTGCTGCTGTTGTAGCTATCAAAGCTGCTTCTGCTGCTGCTGTTGCTGCTGCTGCTGTTGCTGCTGCTGCTTCTGCTGTTCATTTTCATGGCCAGCAATTGTCGTTTTGGCTCGCTAGACCGCATTTCGCAGACATTTTCACTGACGCTTGACCAGACGCCAAAGTTGCTGCTGCTGCTGCTATCGTTGTTGTTGTTGTTGTTGTCAAAGTTGCTGCTGCTATCGTTGTTGTTGTTGTTGTAAAAAGTGTCGCGCTTTACAGCGAAAATAAAGAAAAAAGTTTTCTCTTTTTTGCGCCGTCTCTTGGCTGTGCTCAAAGCGGGCCAATCTATGGCCATCTATCCGGCTTCAAGTTGGTTTGTTTTCTTTGTTGTTGTTGTTGTTATTTTTTAAGAGCTTCACTCTGACAACATCCCCCATTCCGCCTCTACCCGCCACCCGCCAGCCATTCCCGCCCCCCGTTCGGCCTTTATACACATTTCTTTTCAGTTGCAAATTACTTCAAGTTGCTTGGAATCTGGTTTTCTGTGGCGGCGGCAACTGTTGCTGCTGCTGCTGCTGCTGCTATTGCTGCTGTCAATAAACTGTGCAAGCTGCTATTTTGTTGTTGTTATTGTTGCTTGCTGCTGTTGCTGTGCATAAAACGTCTCTAGAGCTCGCATAATAAATAAATAAATATTTACAATAAATAAACTTGAAACGCGGGCGTAACAAGTGAGCTGCATAAATGCTTAGCTACAGATATACATATATACATGACTACATACATACATACATACATGCATGCATATGTATATGCACATATATTTAGTCTATATATATTGGCAGCACATACTTTTTGTTTTTATAACGCTTCGATGTTCGTTCGCACACAAAAATAATAACAAATGTCACAGAAAAAAAAAAAAAAAACACTCAAAAAAAAACTGTAAAATATTTAAACACTTTTTTAAATATTTTCGACACCCTTGTTAATTTTTTAAATATTTTCCAAATATTTGTTTACTTTTCTTTTGCTTGTTTTACAACACTAATAATTCGTTAGGCAAATGCAGCAGAGCCAGAAAAAAATTTGATTGAAATTTGAGTTTTTTATTTAATGAATTTCTTTTTATTATATTTGTTGATTTAGTTAAATTTATTTATATTTATTATACGCTGACTCGACGCGTGCTGCTGCTGCTGCTGCTGTTCGTTCTATGCGCTCGCAGCGACTGTTCAAAATCGACTGAAAATTGTAAACTGAAAATTCTTCGCCGTCGACGTTAAAAATAGTCACGAAACACGCACGAGAGACAGCGAAACGTTGCTGCAGCTGCTGCCACAGTGGAGCATGTGGCAAGCTCTCGCTCGCTCTCTCTCTCAGGCTCTCTCTCTCTCTCTCTCTTTCGCTGGCGTACGTCCGTTGCATACTTATGAATGGGATTTATGTTTAGGTTTTCAGTGTCACGTTTTGATCCACATTTCAGAGGCAAATCGAGCAGAGAAACGGCCCATAAAAACGAATTCTACAATTCGAGTGAGCAAATTACAAAAAAAAAAAAAATTTGGAAAAAAAAAAACAAAAGCCTATCCCATATATTAAATGCTATAAACAGCCATAAATCGCTATAAAATCGCGCATACGCCACGTTGGACGAACAAATAAATTAGCCTAAAACAAGAAATGGAAATTGAATTGGAAATGGAAATGGGAATGTGAATGTGAATGGGAATGTGAATGGGATGGCACAGCAGCGGCTAGACAAGTGCTGTAATATAATTTAAGAGATTTGTTTAATAAACAAATGCTAGCCATGTGACAGGGTGTATACGACTAGAAGATGCCCTGTCGGACAATAAACAGATGACAGCTGTTTATTTAGAATATATAAAATATTATTTTTATTTATTTTAATCAAAAGAGCACACTAATCTTGTGTATACGACTAGCAGATACCCTGGAAAATCATATATATTTAATATATAGCTTATGCATGCCCTTTAGAAGAACGTCTATTGAAATTAGACCAAGGCTTGATCTCTTACATGCATTAAAGATGCGAGTATGCGACTAGAAGATACTCTGTAAAGTCACATAACATTTTGATGATATTCTTTTGAATTTATTTGAAAAAAAAATCTTGATCTCGACCATTGCAATTTATACGAGCAGAAGATACCAAAAAACTTTCAGCTGATATATGAAATAGACGTATTTCTTGTTAAATTAGTGTTTCTAATTAATTTTAACCGAACATAAATTAATGCATGCCTAGAAAATACCCTGTAAATGAACAAATTAAGCAGCCTGTATGTTTATTAGGTTTTCTTATATTGACTTTAGAACTAATTCAATTAACTACTATAATATTATTGCATTTAAAAGTTTATATGCAGTATATGACTTAAAGATACTCTGTAAAAAATGCAAATCAAACTGATGTATATAATACTTAAATGTGTGGACTCTGTGTGATTAAATTACGCTGAAAATTGCCTTGAAATAGACATCATCATGGGTACATGACTAGAAAATACCCTGTAAATCAACAATTGGTGTATATGAAATTTTAATAATTATTATTATTATTATTATTATTATTTTTTTTTTTAAGATTTAACAAGTAGTGCAGTTAGGGACTTTATGTCAATTTATTCTAATCCTGAGATATATCCAACACACTTCCACTACATATAAATAGTATAGCTCTAATGTGGCCTAATGATTATTCCATCTTTTGTTCAAATTGAGCGCGTTAGTATCAAAGCTTAACGAGAGCTCCCTTTACAAAAGCTCGAAAGCTTTAGTGACAACGAAAGCTTTAAGCTCTTGCGTAAAATGATTTAAAAGTGAATATAAATTAGCCGATGCCTTAAAGTAATAAATTATCCAACATATCAGCTGCACTGTTTCGCTTAAGAATAGTCGATCTTGCTATACCCTGTAAATACGACTGCATCCACAATGTGAGCATATATGAATGGCAGCAGCAGGTAGCACACATTAATATATACCCTATGTTATCTTAGCCATTTAGTTGGTCAGCCCATTTGGTGCACTTCACAAGTTACAGGGTATGGGAGATTATAATAATTAATGTTTAAATTTGGAAACAATTTGGGAAAAATTTGCGTTAATGATCAAAGTGAAAGCTGTGCTCTTACAACTCCGCCGTTACGTAAATGATGGATTGGATATGTGCAAAATAACGTAAGACCCAATTATGTTTGATTGGTAATTTCCGAAAATAAACTTCGGAAGTGTAAAGCTTACTGAACAGCTGTGCTAAGTGCAGTGATAGCAGAGCTTTATACATATAACAGAACACAAGGAAAGCTATGTAACAGTGTACACGGCTGCTTACGTTAAGTTACGTTACGTTACGTAATAATATGATACGATATCGCTATACATGGTGTATATATGATTTCCATAACTCGTATAAATTACAACTGGAAAGGTAAGCCACCTTACGTTGCGTTACATTCCGTTTTGTTACGTAATGTGATGCCTTTATTATTAAATGACAACATGTAATAAATGTTATATTAATTCTAGATACGTTTCGCCAAGTTACGTAGTTACGTTTCGCTACGTTACGTAGTTACGTTTCGCTACGTTACGTAGT
>NW_022046508.1:0-10351 GCF_001654015.2 Drosophila navojoa | reverse complement strand
TTACGTAGTTACGTTTCGCTACGTTACGTAGTTACGTTTCGCTACGTTACGTAGTTACGTTTCGCTACGTTACGTAGTTACGTTTCGCTACGTTACGTAGTTACGTTTCGCTTCGTTACGTAGTTAGGTTTCGATACGTTACGTAGTTACGTTTCGCTACGTTACGTAGTTACGTTTCGCTACATTACGTAGTTACGTTTCGCTACGTTACGTAGTTACGTTTCGCTACGTTACGTAGTTAGGCATCGCTACGTTACATAGTTACGTAGTTACGTTACTTATGTTAAACACATATTTTAAATTCTCATATATAACTATTAAACCCGTTGCTTACATCACATTACGTTATACAAAATTAAGTTACGTTACGTAAGACCATTGTTGCCCCAATAAAGAAAGACAACCAGTTTTTTAGCCTCATACAAAAATATTTCATTTTATTTATGCAAACGAACCGTTGAAGAAAAGAGGAAAGCAAAAGAAACTAAGCCTAAAGAGTGATAAAAAAAACATTGATGGGAAAGAAAGAGGAAGGCGAAGAAGAGACTTAACTATACGTAAACAAAATCGGATGCAGTTCATTCCAATTGGACCGCCCCAATTGGAGCTCATTTGTCTTTGCGCAGCTTTTGGCTAGACACCTCGATGGCATCCAACCAGAGCTTGAGATCCGCCGGCATCTCTGGCCGCTTGGCCGCCTCGGGATAGGTCTTGAGCAGCTCGTTGACATTGCACTTGGTGATGCACTGCTTGGAGAGGGCGACGGCCCGAACGAAGCCGTCGGCCAGCGTGATGAACTGTTGCTCCAGATAGATGGCCTTGTCGTCCCACCAGACGAGCCTCGTCTGGATCTTGTATGGATGGAAGATGGGAATGGTGCGACGATAGCGCACGCTGCTGGCCCCCTGGACGGCGCCGCCGCCGCGCTGACGCACCAGCTCGTAGAGATTGGTCAGCGCATAGAAGTGGAAGCGGGCAAAGTCCAGTTCGCGCAGATAGCGCGCATTGTTCATGTGGCGCAGAAAGATGTCCACGTCCTGCGAGGTGCACAGCCCGTAGATGGTTGTGGTGTCCGTCACCTTGCGCTTGCCCTGGAAGAGCCGGCCGGCGAGCACCGTGAAGATGCAGCGTATGAAGTAGTTAACATCCCAAATGATGTACAAAATGAGCAACACCACGAGCAGCGACATGGTTCCTGCATCCACAACAGGCACGAAAACAAAAACAAAAACGAAGGCGAAAGAAATAAACTTGTTAGTGGCGAAAGTTTCACATTAAACTTTGGATTTGTGTTTGCTGTGCGCTGCATTGGGAGGGCGAATCCATTTGCTTTTCATGAATATGCAAAAGTATCGATCGATACATATGTATGAACGTCTGTATGTATGTACATATGTATGTCTGCCTGGCTACTTACTCAATTCTATTTACGCGCGATAATCGAAAAGCTATGATAGTGTCGATAATTTTGAGACTGAGGCACGCAGTGTCAACGGCTAGCGCAGGCGATCCACAACTGCTGGCGGCAAGCGACCGAGCGCAACTAATACGAAGATATCAAAACAAAAAGCTGCTCAAGTGGCGGAACGGCTGCAAAAGACAAACGAAAGAAAGTTGACCAATCGCAGCGGGAGAGCAACAGTTGGAGCGCCTAACAATGAGAGTAAGAATGCAAAGCTGAAGAGAGCAGCAAGCAGAAGAGAGCGCACGAGCGCACGATCGCCCGCTTAGAGTGCATTCTAAGCTAAGCTGTTAATTAAATGCCAAACAATCAGTGCGAAAGTGGCTGCAAAGCAAAACGAAAGATCATTGACCAATCGCAGCTGAAGAGCGTTAAGTGAGAGTGAGAGTGTGAGTAAGTCAGAGGTCTGCACAGGGCTGGATTAATTCCAACGAAGCCCTGCGCCAACATCAATTGCGGGGCCCGTTGTATCACGTCCGTTCGCTTCTTTATGCAAGTTAATGGACTCTTTCTTACATTTTTCGTGGGCCCCAGGCAACTGTCTATTCTGCTTACTTGTGAATGCAACCCTGTGTCTGCAACACAAGCAAATATGTATAAACTAAAGGACAAACCGAGAGAGCGCCTTGATGGGATTGCGAGTGAGCATGAAAGCTTTCATATGCGCCGAAAGAGCAACACAAAAGATCATTGACCAATCAAATAAATGGCAGACAGCAATGTGATTGAAATGTGGGCGAGAAAGAGTGCGCTTACTACCGAGGCCTGCATATGTTAAAGCTCAAGTTAATGAAATTTCAAGTGCAAAGGACAAAGCAGAAAAGCTTAATGATGCGATTGAAAGCGGGAGTTAGAGAGAGAGAGAGAAGCCGCAATCTAAGAACTTTGAGTGTGAAAGCTGTCGTCTCTATGGGTGCAAATGAGTAAGAGCTAGGGCAAAAGCTTTTCTACGCTCCTTTAGCAAGAGCACAAGCTAAAGCGGATACTTCAAAAAACGAGCAACAACAAGAGCGCCTAAAGTCCACAGCTCTGTCAATGTACATATATGTATATGTATGTGCATATATGCTTAGCTAACGTGTGTTCAGGTTCAAATGATAATTAAAATAGAATGATAATTAAAATACACTGTACAAACTTACAAAAAACTAAGCACTTGGTGTCAAAGTTGAGTATTTAAGCAATAAATATAAATACTATATAAGTATATACTATATCAGACTACAAAAGTTAAAGATAAGATAGGTGCGAAATAATGACTATAACTAATTTTTTGTTCAGCTTTAAGATATGCAAGCACTTTCAATGAATCTGAAAAAATTGCTGAGTCATCGCACATGCAGTGGTATCGCATGCCGTCGGAGCAATTTTCACTCCGCATTCGTGACGCATGCAATAGGCCAAATTGATTTAACACTTGTCGAACAGAGATCACTTCAGAGCGGTTCCTGGCCAACTTGACGTCACGTGCTGCAACTGCACTTTGAGCATTCGCAGTTTGCTCACCTTGTTGACAGTCGCAAAGATCAGTGAGCATTGAGCACCGAGGAACACGTTGCGAACACTTAGCACGTTCCCAGAACGCGAATTTCGCCATTAACTCAACAAATTAATTGCAATTGATCTGAGGTCAGGCAAACAATCAAATTTGCTAAGCATCTATCTTTAACTCATTTGGTTACGCTTTTTCCTTGGCCATTTATTTTCAATCGTTTTTCGAGAATCATTATAATTAGTTAGACTCGATGACTATTTGTTTGATTCAAATAGCCCCACCCACCAATATAATTGCTAAGCTATTGATTCTAGTCACTGTGCATAGCATAAATATTCAACAAGTGAGTCATAAAAAAATAAAAATATGTATATATTATTCACTACTTTTTTTCTACTTAAAGTATCGCTTGTTTCGTTTCCTATTTGCTAACCAAACAGGGCCAAGTGTTTGCTCAACACTAAACTGCATCGTTGTAGTAGTTCAATTGAAGCTTATTTTCCACTAGAGTTAGACTTGGGCTCTCTAGCACCGTATGGTAGAGTGTACATGCATCCACACGTTGGCTAAACAGACAACTAGCGAGCACTTTTCAACACTAATCAGCACTTAACAACACTGTTATGTGTCGGAACTAACAAAATGTCGGACATGGGCTTAGAAACGAATGTGCATCCCCAGGCACAGTAAAGCTCTTACCGCAGGCAACTATATAACAGCTGCGTTTACCAACACTGTTTTGTTAATATATACAATAGATGGATAATAAAGTATTAATGTCTTTGAACTAAAAGGTCATGCATGTTCATGCATCTTAGCAATAACTACCTTCCTCTTTGCACTGCTTACCAACACTGTTTTTTCGCTGCATTGCATATAGAATATTCTACTCGAATATAGCCTATGCCATGTGTTAGACTGCTTATTGTTAAAGGTTGCGCTTGTTAAGTCTGCATTTCAGCGCTTACCAACACTGTTTTTTTCTATACATCTCTTTTGGAGTGGCACGAGTTACAAATGAATTTGGTTTCCAGCTCAATGGGTTCCTTTCACCAGCTCTGGAATTTCGTGCAGTTTTCGTTGATTTTCCAACACTGCCCCTCCCTACTGTCCCACTGCCCCACTGTACGGGCAAAGAAATGCAAGTGGATTAGCTATGTATCTATGTAGCATTTATATTAACCCCCCTATATTAACAGTTAATTGTGGGCTATTAGCTGTGGGTGCTCGACTCGATGCTGCTGCTGTGGCTAGGCCAAGCAGAGCACCACCGTGCACGAGCACCACCACAGGCACAGACACAGAGTTCGACTTAGAGCTATAAAGTCAACATTCACAACATACAGTTTACAATTTCACATATAGCTCACACACACACACACGCACACGCATATAGAAAAACTATAAAAAAAAAAAAAATAATAATAATAATAATAATTATATAAAAAAAAAAAAAACATAATATAACAATATTTGTAGGCGGAACGTAGAGTATTTCTAGTTCATCTATATCCATTTGCTGTCTCCTGCTGCTCCTGCTCCTGCTGCTGCTGCTGCTCCTGCTGCTGCTCTCCTTCCACTGCCCCCCTCTATGGTCAGCAGCCGCTGCGTAAATTCTTGCTGGACATCTCATTGTACTCAATCCACTTGCACAGCTCCGGCGGCAGCGGCGGCTTCATCTTGATGCTGTACGCCGTAGTCGCTGTCGCTGCGGCCGGCGCTGGCGTGCCGCCGGCTGTGGCCACATGGCCGTTCTCCGCCTGGCCCGCCTCCAGGGCCGTTTGCGGCATGGGCGTGCCACTGCCCATGCCCACCGGCTGCAGGCTGGCGGTGGAGCTGAGCGTGTGCCGCGACGCCTGCAGCGGCGTCTTGGCCAGCAGCTCGGCCATCACCGTGTCCATGGGCACATCGATCACCCGCTGCCGGCAGATGGCGATGCAGTGGACAAACTGATCCGAGGGCCGCAAGAACCGATGCTCCATGAACAGCGACTGCTCGTCCCAGTAGATGATCTGCAAGCAGGAGAATTGAATTAGCACAAATTTCACGCTCTCCCTCTCGCCCTCTCCCCCTCGTTACCCTGGACTCGATGATGAAGCGCTGAAAGGGTCGTATGAAGCGACGGTAGCGTATGGTCGCCGCGCCCTGAAACACCGAACCGCCCAAGCGCCGGATCGTGCTATAGAGCTGCGTGCGCTCATAGAAATCGACGCGTGCGAAATCCAATTCCCGAAAATATCGCGCGTTATTCATGTGGTAAAGCAGCGTGTCCACATCGTTGCTCAAGCAGAGGCCTGAAACGGGTGTGGGAGCATGATGAAATCGGCTGTGTGGGATTGCTGCTGCCTATCCCCTCTCTCTCTCTCTCTCTCTCTCTGCCGCGCTCACTTACCATTCACGCTGGTCGTCTCCAGGATGTGGCAGCGTCGCTTGATGAAACGCGCCAGCAGCACACAGAGGCACATGCGCAGGAAGTAGTGCAGCTCCAGCAGGCCGTACAGCAAGACAATGGCCAGCAGGCAGCTGAGCGCGATGTAGCACAGCTGTTCCATGTTGCACGCAACGCTTGTGCAACGGGGTGGGCGGGCAGGCGGGTAGGCGGGTGGATGGGTGGTGGTGTTGCTCTGTCGCAATCGCGGAAGGCCAATTAAATAGAGAAGCCAGTCAAACGCGCGCGCCGTTAGTCTATAAATAGCTTCTAATACAGTTAACTTTTGCTTGATGTCTGCCGTTGCCTCTTCCTCTTCCTCTCTTTCGTGAATTTTTGCTCTTTTTTGCTGTTAGTTTTGGGTTGTTGTCCTGACTAAAGTAAAAGGCTGCACAAGAATTAGGTCATATTTTGCTGACGTTCATTTGCCGCTTCACTCACACACACCCACACACTGGCACACCCACACCGCGACAGGCTGCTCCTTCAGCCAATTGTCCAACACTTGAACGCAAACACAACTAAAATCCAAATCAAATGTAACGAACCAAAATAACCGAAAATTTTGTTGAATGTTGTTTAACGCAACGCGCCAACCGCAACGACGACAACAGCGCACTAAAACCGTTTTTTCATTTTTGTTTTGTATTTTGTGTGTGTGTGTTGTTTTTTTTTTTTTTTTTTTTCGCTGCCTTTTCGCTCTGCGTTTTGTTTTTGGCCAAATGCTGTTCGCCTGACGCCGCGGCCGTTCGTTGCGCTGAATAGCGCCGCCAGCGACGTCGGCAGCGGCGTCAGCAACGCTGCTGGCATCCTCGACAACAGCTTTGTCAGCCACATAACTGTGCCTGTATGGCAAAAAAAAAAAGCTTTTTTAGGGGTTGAACCTGTTGCCGGCGACACTGGCCGTGGGCAGAGGGCAGCGCCAGCAGCGGCAGCAGCGGCAGCGACTGCAACTGCGACTGCGCTGTGGCCTGTGAGCTTTCTTCAAGCTGCAGCTTCCGCTGCCCACGTCAGCAGCAGCAGCAGCAGCAACTAAAAAGCTGTATTCAATAATAAATGAGCTGCATTTGCTCTATGGCATTTCGAGTGTTTTGGTTGGTATTTGTTTTTTTTTTTTTTATTAAATTATTATTATTATTATTGTTTTTTTTTTTTTTTTTACTTGTATGTTTTTTAAAGCAAACAAGCAAATAAATACATTCAAAGTCCTCGGACCGTTTGTTCTTTGAACCAGCTAGCCAACCAGTTAGCCAAGCTATTAGCCAAGCTGTCAACCGGCTAGCCAGGTAGTCAGCTAGCCAGCACGCGTGCTGACAAAGAGATACCCTAAACGAAAGCGCAGCTTACACAACTAGAGCTTAAGTCGCGCGGCGCAGCTTTTAAGCTTTTTTGCTGCTGTGAAAAGCTTTGGCTGAAGGATTGCTTACACTGGAATTCAAAGAAATCAAAATAGAAATAAGCTTTTGGCTTAGGCTAGGCCAACTTAAGTTAACTTAAGGGTTGTTTGGTGTTTGCCCTATAAAGCTTTTGGCATGAAACTAACCCTAACTGAAATGTGACTCAGACAATATTACACATAAAATCTTTAAAATGTTATTTTATTGTAACATATATATTGAAGTCCTCAAACAACTTTTCTGATTTATTTTTTCTTTAATTCTTTGAAATTTTTTCTCAACTAAAAATAATATAACAAATTTCTTTAAAAGAATTATTTATTTATTTATTATTTCTGCATTCTCTTTTCGTCATCTGTTCTTGATGCTATTCTGAAAACTCTTCTTACTCTAATGAAGTAAAGGATTTCAAATTCTACCCAGCTTAAATCCAAAGAGTCCAATTTAAGAAAATTAAACTCCTTTAGTTATTCCAATCTACGAAAAAAAAACTTCTTTAGTTGTTCAGTTTTCGTAGAATGGACTCTTCATACATAGAAAATTGAACAATTTACAAACTCCCTTAAAAACATATTCTCAAAAACAAATTACAAATTACGATATGTTTGTTTATCCATCCAAGATTCGATTCCCACAAGCTCACGTATAAGTCAATTGACCCTGTAGGACAACTCAGGAGCTCCTAGGAATAGTTGCACCTATAAGCGTGCAATTTTTCCGATCGATTTTCCATTAATTCATGAATTTAGCTTGAATTGAGAATGAGAATCATGAAACTGAGAAAATATTTCTCTTAAGCTGTACTTAATAATTATTATATATAGTAGAGTCATTTTCAATATTCGATCTATAGCAAAAACCTAAGAACTATGCTAGATATAAATGAAAAATATATCCCTTCAATTCACGTAGGATCTACATTTTAGATCCTAGTGTCTAGTCTGAATCTACAGAGATTATAGAGTACATGGCTGTTTTTATATATGTTCATATCTATATAGATAGATCTATGGATGGATCTATAGATAGATCTATGGATAGATCTAATTTCAAAATATATTTGGATAGATCTATAGATAGATCTATGGATACATCTATAGATAGATCTATGGATAGATCTATAGATAGATCTATGGATAGATCTATAGATAGATCTATGGATAGATCTATAGATAGATCTATGGATGGATAGATCTATGGGTGCTCGACTCTACATATCTATGTAGTTGACAGAGTCTAATCTCTATAACGCCTGTATATAACTCCTTTATATAGAATATAACTTCTGTTTATTGAATATGTTATATGGTCTAGTATATATGTATATAGTCTAGTTATATATTAATATCCATATATCTGTTCTGCAAAGTCCACTTCATATATTTAGCTATATCTATATTTACATCTAATCTATATCAAGCTGACTTGATACTACTATATCTATCGAGTCTCTCTCTCTCTCTCTTTAACATCTCTACCTATGCAAAATCGAAATCAATCCCCATTCAATCACCACAAATTCCCAAGTTATAATGGCACATTTCATTCATAGTGAAAGTCCGAAAATCCGTAAAGAAAAGTGTAAATTCGTAAATGGGTTAATTTGGTTGCATCAAGTTCACGACGGACGATGCGAAATCCAAATTTAAAACTTAGCACATGCAGTAAACATCTGTGGATGGATACACGCATTACGTGGTGTATATATTTCTACATCAATATATGATATATGTATGTATATGTATGTATTCCCACATTAATGGCTACATTCATGACAATTATATGTATGCTAATTGACTGAGGCGTAACTTACATTTAGGCTCGCCTAGTCACAGCAGCCGATATGCCCAGGGCGCGTAGAGTAGGATGGAACAACAACTAAGACACTTAACGCTAAAAAAACAACAACAAAAATGTTCGAATCGAGCAAAATTAACAATTAGCAAATCGCACGCTGTACAAACACGGGAAGTTTGCTTTACAACGCCAAGTGTTGGGCCCGACCAAAGATCCAGTAAGTGTCTGTATATATGCTCATAGTAATATATATACGTATATAGTTGCATGGGTTAAAGCTATATATGTGCACGAGATTGGTTCAAAAAGTATTGCCAATTTCAATATACTCCCTAGGTATTCCCGCAAATCTTTGTATTCCCAGCAAAGTAATCAGACTCAAAGGACTCGAGATCTAGATGAATGCTTCTTTGCAATCGAGGGATATTCTCCTCATGTTCAAGCCTCAAGATTTTGGAGCTAATTTTAACATAAATATACAGAGAATTATGTAAGCTCTCACATATCATTCAATTTACATTTAAAATTTTAATTATTTTTTTTTTTCAAATTTATTTTGTAGTTTTCCGAGTAACGCAAAACTTGTACAATTCAGATCAAAGCATTGCTCCATATGGATTTGAATATACTCCTAGGTATTCCCACAAGTGTTTTGTGTCCCCAGCAAAGTAATCAGACTCAAAGGACTCGAGATCTAGATGAATGCTTCCTTGAAATCGAGGGATATTCTCCTCATGCCTATAGATTTTGGGGCTAATTTTAACATAAATATATAGAGAGTTATATAAGATCTCTCTCGAGCTGTTCAAATATTGACTGAGCATTATTTCTATACTCTGCTTTATTTTTTTTTTAGTTTTATATTTGTCAAGAACTCTCAAAAATACCCTGTGTGAAATGCGCTGAAATACTTAAGTACACTCGCTCTATTCTCATTTCATCCATTTAACAATATGTGTGTAATATCGAAGCACTATATATATATAGTCTGTCGTCCATATGAAAGCTATAAAGCACTATAAAAAAAAAAAACTTACATTTCAGGCACAAAATCGGACAACTTTATATGAATATATATATGTATATACATTGGCTTTAGCACAAAATTTTAGTTTTTTTAATTTCAAAATATATATATTTGTTTGTTGTATTTGTATATTTATAAAATTAAATATTTATATATCAAAGCAAAACGTTGAACTTAAATTAATTAACAAATTGTGTAATTATTACATTTTTTTTTTTTTTTTGATATAACAAATTATTGGTAGCTCGTTGTTGAACTCTCTAAATCATTTTCATTTGCAATTTGAATTTCGCTTCTCGTTAGGTTTTTAACAAAGTTTTCTTTTTCTTTTCTTTTTTTTTCATTTAAGCAATTCTAATATACATTTGATAGTTTGAAAGGTAGAGAAAATTAATTGTTAACAAAACAAATATCACTTACACTATAGATAATAGATATATATATATATATAGACTATATATATATATAGACTTAGATCTAAGCACATGCATAAAGCGTACGATATTTTATCGAGGGATTTTTCTTTCTTCCTTTTTGCTATGGGTTTTATAGAGGCGTTTACAATGATTACAGGCATATAGCAGAGATATATACGAGTACATTATAGCATAGCTTTCTATATAGTTACAAACTCGATATAATATATATATATAAAGAGCTAATATATATATATATATATAAATTTAGTTTATATACAAGTTACAAAAAAAAAAAAAAAAAGGGGGGGGGGGGGGGGTTTGATTTT
>NW_022046507.1:0-28686 GCF_001654015.2 Drosophila navojoa | reverse complement strand
CTAGAGACAATTAGCCTACTTGATGATGATGAGTTTTCGAGATTATTCCACAACAGTTTTTATATTATTTATTTTTTTTTTTTAATTTAAGAAAAACACAACTTGTTTTATCTTGACAATAATAATCATTTGATTTGGTTCGAATAGATTTTTTGACATTACTTTTTGAATATAATATCTGAAATGCTCTATCAAAAGATACAGGGTTGCCAGATCGGACCATCGAATATGAACAACCCTGTACTTATCTTCTTCTTAGAGATCTATTTTGTGATATACTCAAACAAATTGGGAAATTCTGCTTGCTTGACTCAAATATCATTTTATTTTGGGAATGAGAAAAAGTCTAAGCGAAAACCCAATTTAAGGACTTTAGTTTGTAACATTAACTGGCAATATTAAAGGTGCGCTATCCTAATTACGCGGAATGTGTAAGCAATAGCTAACAATTTAGGTCACGTGTAGTTAAAAAGAGAGTTCCTTAAAACCTTAATAAATGAATTTCGTAAATTCCAATAAGTCTAAAAGCCATTAAATTTCTATAAATTACCCATAATATGTATGAAAAAGTCCTCTTTTTAAGCTTATAGCAAATACACAAGCTGAGGATACTTCAACCATGTCGCCTAATGCAAATGTAAGTTAATAAATCGAATGCAATTTCTGATAATTATCTGTTTATGAAAATGGTATAGGGGTACAAAAATTTGGTGACATATATCCAATGCTTAGCAATTTAGGGTATTGCACATCTTGCTCTGTTCCGTTTCTGTTTCTGTTTCTGTTATGCATATATATAGACTTGGCTGCGGATGTGGCGAAAGTAATGCGGTCGTCTGTTCCTGGGTCAACGGTGCGTATGTGCAATGCGGACGGTCAACTAACAATTGGCAACAGGCAATAGGCAACAGCCGAGTTGAAAAACTGGCAGTTGGCCAATTATCAGCTGTAGGTGGCATTCTAGAGACCCAGTTGCAATCTGAGGCACTGATCAGTGCATGCAATGTGCCCGCGTGAACCTTGCAGCACGTTAAGTGGAGCAACAGCAGAGAAGAGCGAAAGCAACAGCAACTGAACAAAAGTGTGACTCTCAGAGCGAGTGGTAGACGAACGCGAGTCAGCCGCCTCAGACGCTGGCTGGCTGCGGCATTTAATTAGAAAAGAAACGCTAACAATTTGCCAACTATTTTACAATGTGGCGGCTTTTTAATTGGCCCCAGCCACATGTTGCATAATATGTCGGGGATTGCCCCAAAATGATGCAGCATCAACAGCGACAGCAACAGCAACAGCAACTGGCTAAAAGCAGAAACATGTTGCCCATACACACACACACACACACACACACATTCACATACATGTATATGTTGCATCGTCAGCTTCTAGGCCCCGCTGGCCCCCTCGATCCGGCCGGCAACATTTTGCGCCAAGGCGGCGTCTTAATGGTGTCAACACCGTCCGCCAACTGTTGGCAAGACTGGAAGCGAGCCACAGCAACTGCAGCAGGAGTCGTCAATTGTCCAAAATAAATAAATATATTGGCTTTCTTTGCCACTGACGGCGATAATTGGCCAAATCGTGGCCAGAACCGTTCGACTTTATGGGGATGCAGCGCTTAAGCTCTCGCTGACAATTTGACAGCGCGCGGGCAGCACAAGCTGCTGTTGCAACTGCATCTATCATTTATCACTCCGACCATGGCCTCAAATCCACGCAGCTCTCATTAAGCACTCGGCCACGTATGCAAAGCACACAGCCAGGCCTAGGCTTGCGCGCATTAGCGTTCCCAATCAATTGACTAGTTGATTATCAAAGCATCGCACTGGATAGCATATTTAGCACTCATAAGTTGTGGCGATTCGTGGACTTGATTACTCTTCTTTTCCATGCAGAAGCAAACTCTGTGGGGTTGATAAGCTCTGGAAAGTGCTTTGAGGGAGGTGGATCAACAACCAAGTGGGATACGCCAATTGATTGATCGAGTCTATAAGGAGGGATCCTTCAGATAGGTGCGATAGTTCTATAGTATGCTATATGGCCAGTGCATTACATCTGCACATACAAGAGACTGCGAATAGTTGTATCTGATTTGGACTGACAAGCGAATCCGTATACTCTCTGTACATTCTTCTTCGTCAGTCTTCGTTGAGTATATCTTTGAAGATCTTTATTAGGTCCTAGGTCTTTCTTTTATTGCAGTCCATCTTTAGAGAAGATCTTCCAAACTAATCAAATGAGGTCTCAATTTCTACTTTCAAGTTTATGAGCTGCTCATTTTATATGGATGTACAGACGAACCTGTGCAGTTCGTTCTCTTTGTGCATGAGACTTGGGAGAAGACAGCAGTCGTGCGTGATCTGCAACTAGGTCTCATTTAAACTTACCATAGACGATCTTAGCTAAGTCAGTGGGTGCAGAGAATATATTAATGTAGTTGACCTATAGAGAAAATCTAACTAACTGAATACATATATTAGGCCAGATGCTGGAGTACTAGATTGTGAAGAGTTCAACGTGATTTCTCATGGAACTACGAATCAATAAATCTTTTTTTCCTTCATGAACATGCTTAAAGTGAAGACATTTGTTGCATCCCCAGTGGGCGTGGCTGTTTTTTGATTATAATCGATGTGTAGAGCAGATCTAACTGAATAGTAATGCTGGGTCAAATGATATGCCAATATCTTTTCGAGATCATACGAGCGGGCATAGAAGTGAACCAGTAAACTCTCTGCCCCTCCGGAACAAGAATCTTAAGAGAAGTTGGCATGTTTTGAAGTATTTCTATAGATCTTCACTAGGTTCTTTTTGTATATATACCCAGTGGATGTGGATATATGTATACTATTAAAGTAGATCTGCAGCGAAGATCTAATCAATAAATAGGGACTACAGCTTCAGCTCTAAGTCTGCTTGCAATTCCATTTCATATGGATGGACAGACAGGATCTGGAACTTCATTAAGGTTCTTCCAGAGAAAATAGCATTCATCTCTGATCAGTCACTGACTTTCCTTCCTAAGGATCTTCACATATATAAAATACGATTAACTAAAAAAGATTTCTTGCATGTAGTCCATCGTATAGCATGACCTAGTTTGCTCAACTATTCAAATACCACATCAATAGTGCTAGATAGTCCATGCATTAGCTTTTAGCTTTCAAGAGTTATCGCTCGCTTGATTTGACAGCAGGTTCGTTAATCGTGCGCATGGGGATAGTTGAGTCATTATCAACCAGGCATAAATGTCACTAATCTAGCTGGCGTGCTATGTGTGTACGTACGTAATGCTATCTATCTCTCACGCCCTTCTCTCGGGCAGTTACAGTTATAGTTTCGGGCAGGCGGAATTGGAAGGGGCGAGGGGGTAGGCGAGGGGAGGGGCGTGTGTGTCGGGTCAAAGCAATAAACCTGTCGGATCCATTCCACAGCTGTTTAATATCATTGCCATATGCATGATTACCAAACCCTAAAACCGCAAAACAAAACAATGCATGATAGCAACAACAACAACAGTAACAATAACAACAGTAACAATAGCAACAACTAAGTAGAAGATATGTTTGTGGACTTTTTGGGCTGTACAACGGGACGTATACGCGCCGTTGTACTATTTGCTATATTTGCATGCCTTCACATTAGATAAGTTAAGATTGGCGATTGTCGGTTACATTGTTGTCGCTGTTGCCGTTGTTATTGCGGCTGTAATTATGCAAATTTGTTAACAACCTCTAAATACGGCAACAGCAGCAGCAGCAGCAGCAGCAGCATTTTCATTTTCAGTTTGCATTTTTTGTTGGTTTTCTGCAGCTATTGTATTTTGGGCTTGAATTTTTAATTAACATTGCGCATACGCCACATGCGCCCGGACGAAACAGAAGCGAAAAAACTGAAACAGAGAGTTAGCCACCGAACGGGCCGAATCTTGAGTCAAGCGGCACCTTTTTAAAGGTGTGCAAAGCCGTTGTTGTTGTTGCTGTTGTTGTTGTTGTTGTTGTTGCTGCTGCTGTTGTTGGCTTGGCTAAAATGTATGCCAAATAGTAAATGCAGCTAAAAATGAAATAATGAGAACACTTTTTATATATGCAAACATGGCCTAAACACTTTCTCTACAGCAACAACAGCAGCAAAAACTGCAACGAGCGCGCAACACGAATTTCGTGTCGTAAAGCTCTCAAGGAGGACCGCCGCGTCCAAGTCCGACTCCGAGTGGGTGGCTGGCAGAGCGCGCCGCGGCAACCACAGTTGAGCAACGGAGCTGTCCGGCGGTCGATCGAGTGGTGCAATGCACTTACGAGTGCGACGCGACGGCTGAGCATCGCGATGCACATGAAATTTGATTTTGACTGGCGACTTGGACATGGAAATGGGAAAATGAGCACGGGCAATGGCAATTGCGATGGGCTTGGGCCTGGGCCTGGGCCTGGGCCCAGTTGCAGTTGCAGTTGTCGTCGCTGCTGCTGCTGCTGCTGCTGCTGTCACATTTGCAATTAACTCACGAGGCGACGACATTGATTAACGAGGCGTTTTTAAGCGGCACTCAAACACGCGCTAATGTCGCGACAGACAACAATAACAAACAGCAGCAGCAGCAGCAGCGGGAGCAGCAGCAGGAGCGGGAGCAGCAGCAGCAACAATAGCAACAACAGCTGACGTTCGACAGCTCGACATACACAAAGAGCCACACGCACACACGATCACAATGGCGATAGTCGAGTGCAATGCATTCCATGTGCCACTGCTTGTAGCTCATAGATACAGATACAAATGGCAGCCCATCCAGCTAGACGCTGGCTGACGTCTCCCGACTGCGGACTGCCGACTGCGGACTGCGGATTGCTGACTGAAAACTGTTCAATTGTTAGCAATGTTTGCTAATTGAATTGAATGACCACTTGGCTGCTTAGGATGAGTCCACGATTAGTTAACAATTGACGTGACCCGTGCACACGCAGCTTCAGATGTGCCACACACACACACACACACACACACACACATGCATAGCAAGATTCACTATGAAGTTCATTTATTAATTACTTTCTTTTAGATTTCATTCTTTTTGTTCATTTGCGCTTTGTGCCGAATGAAATGAAATGAATAAGCGGAAGAAGAGGAAAAAGAACAAAAGCCAAGTCGGCCGGCGTTAAGTACTTGTACTTAAAATACCCTGTAATTGTTGATAGTTGATTAAGGCTAAGGCAAGCTTAAGCGAATCGCCACGATCTGCGGGTCTCTAGCACTCAGAGGCCTTAACATATTGATTCGTGGGGTATTTACTAGTCTGCCATTGCTGTCTAGGCATTCACACTGGCTTAATTTATTACACTCGTATATGGCTAAAGAGTTATTGCCCGTGACTTTTTCGAGTCGAGGTGAACTCTAAGTGAGTGATGACCCCTCTGAAAGGCAGGCCGAGTTTTAAAATATAAATATATATGGACATATGTGGTGTATATGCATACATATATAGAATGGCTCAATATGATAAAGATAGCAATTAAGTTGGAGTATTTTAGGCAGTACTCTGCCTGAGAGTTGCTCTGATGGATCTCTGGAGCTGGAGAAGGGAGAAGAAAACCATTGAAATGGAAGGTGAATATATTCGATGAAATTCCCAGGAAGATAACTACGAAAGTATTCCCGGCTATGACTATAGTCAAGCCAAGAGATATGTAGAGTTTGAGGATAGCTGCAGGGGTCGTACTTAATTGTGGGCAACTCTTTCATCACCCAAGAAGAGAAATTGAAAACGTCGTTCCATACCTATGAGTCGCTATGTAACTCTATGTAACTAGAAATTGCAAAAGCTCTATATTCGCAAAAAATAGTTCGCATATGACCTATCTATCAATAATAACACGAGAAGAATGATAACATCCACTGGAAGTCTGCAGCGCCTGATAAGATTGAAATAATGGGATAGAATCGAATAAAAAACCTAGATAATGCCTATGCTGTCTGACATGCTCATTATGCTCCAAAGCTGCAGCAAATTAAATGGCATGAAATAAAAAGAAATATATATAATATGAAATAAAGTAAAAAAAATAAAATAAAATAAGTGAAACAAAAAGTAAAAAACAATTTTAAAACAAAATAAAATTTAAAAACATGTAAAAAAATAAATATTTTAATACATATATTATTGGTTTAAGTTAAAATATTATTATTATTATTTATTTATTAGATAATATAAAAAATATAAATCTAAAAATTATTAAACGTGCTAGCTACGAGGGCCATTGACGTGAAAATATTATATTATTTATTTTTTTAAGAAATAAATTCAAAATTTATAGAAAAAGAGTATATAATAAAAAGTGTTTAAAATAAAATTTAATTTGTTTTTAATGAATAAATTAAAAATTTTTGGAAAAAATAATATTGTAGGAAAAAAATTTGATAAAGTGTTTATCCAAGTGAAACTAAAATGAAATGAATATATATTTTAGTTCTCATTTCTGTAAGTATCTATAGATAATATTTTATAATATTGATATAATACGATTAAATTTAATATATTATATATGATCACATTTTACTCTTTTAATCATTTTGTATATACATAGTATCTGCCTTCCGTTTGGCGCCTCCTTTGGGTGAGGTCAGTGCCGCTACCTGAACATTTCGCGTTCGCTTTCGATCTCGTTTACAGCTACTTAGCATATCTTTGCCTCTCTTTACGCTTCGCATTCATTTTACGTGTATGTGTGTGTGAATCTGTATTGTTATTGTTATTGCTATAGTTATTGTTATGGTTATTGCCAGATCTATTGTGGTTGCTGTTGTTATTATGGTAGCTGCAAGCTTTTAATTAATTTGTGTCTGCTCTCTCGCCTCTACACTCTCGCCGGAGGGTATTGGCATTGCCTCGCTCCATGTGTAACGCACAGCAAAATACTTGACTTTTAACCTCATAAAATATACATATACTCGAATATATGTATATACATGCATACATATATGTATGTATGAATGTATGTGTGTGTGTATTCATGCCGAAACTTGGCAACGTTTCAAGTTTTAAATGCATTTACCTCTGCCAGCAGCAAGGGTATTTCACAAATCAATTCTTTCTTTATGAATAACATATATTATACCATTTATTGCACATGTACGTATGTGTATATATGTATGTACATGCACACATCTGAATAGTTTGCTACACAGCAGCAACAACGAATGAAACAAAACAAAAACAATTACAATCACATTACGCGTTATTAGTCACTCTGCATAAAAAATTTAAGAAAATAGTAAAAAACAAATTTATATATATACTGTATACTATATAGTATGTATATATGTATCTGCAGTGGAGCTGCGGGAAGGGCGCACAGATCGAGCCGCTAGAGAAATGTGCACGAAGGCGTTGCCCATAAACAACTTGGCTGATTCATTTGGCCCGCAGCTGTTTTGGCTATGACCAAATGGTTACTGGCCCGCTAAATTGGCAAGAACCTGCCGCAAATTGCGTTTTCTTTGGCCAAGCACAAGCACAAAGCAGTAGGCCGCATTCGAATGCCTCGAATAGCCATTTCCGAATATCGCAGCAGGAGCAACAACAACAACCAGGCTGAGAGCCAGCTGACTACAACAAAATGAAAACAAAGGCAGCCGAATAAATATTTATGCGCGATTCATTAGATCTAATTTGAAATTAAATCAAATTATCAATGCATCTCAATTTTAAGTTGAGTAAATGCAACCAAAAAGTAGAAAAAAACGTCTTTTATTTTGCTTGTGAATCAACAAAAGATATGAATGTAGTTGGACTGAAACCAAAAGCAATAAATACTTTTGCATCTATTCGAATCACAGATATCTGGAAACGTACACCTCGACTGGTATTTTGTTAACCAATCAGTATACGCGTTAAGTGTATAATTGTTGTGAGCTATGCCCATTTAGCTGTTCGCCTGGAGCTAAAGACTTAATGCATAACGGTATATCATACTCGTATATTCATCATATATACATACATATATATCATACTCGCCTGGTCTAGTCATTTTTAATTTGTTACTCACGATAATTGATGTACTCAAAGAAACTATTTGGCTAAAATTGATTTGATTCCTAAGATCGGGTGATCGCATCATTTAGCCCCTTTAATTGTTTGCTTTACTCTGATTTACACTTGGACTAACTCTGAGAGCAACACCTGATATACGGCAAAGCAGGCTATTTTGGGTATACCTATATCTTCCAAAGATGTTCAGTCAGAACTTCGTAATTCATTAGCGAAAATGATTCAACTTCTTTCGTCTGACTGAGAACGAATTAGTGTTATGCGATTACTGATGCCCACTTGAAACATATTTAATTACTTTTAATTACTTGACTGATTTAAAGTGTAATTAATAGCGATTTGCAATCTAATAGAGTAAAAAATTAATGGAGTAGAGCCTCATGTCTCCCATACGCAGTAGCCCCCACACATATCCCAACGAATTATTACTAAACTAATGTCTTATAAAGGTGAATGAATATAATAAATAATTTACGAGTGCAACTTGAATGGAAATATTTATACTTTGTGCTTTGTCTATGATTAGTAGCATCACATATGTACTATATAGCTAGTATTAGTATTATTATTTGATGATTATGAAAGATTAATACGCACATTTTAAGAGAATAACGCCGTCGCTCTGTTCGTCGCGATTCAGGCCGTGATTATTACGCACCAAGGAGTGATGCTGATGCTGATGGCTGGCATCCAGTGCGGATTTGATCAAGTGGAAGGCCATCATTAAAATGCATAACACGAATGCGTACAACTTACAAGATGCTGATTATGTTAGTTATATATAGATGCACTTATATACAATATACATATGTTTCGATCACTTGCTGCTATTGTCTTTGCGCTGCCTAGGTGTGTGCGTGTCTGTGTGTGTATCTGTGTGTGTTTGTTAAGTAATGGAATAAATATTGTAGCGGGTCATCGCCTGGCAGTGATTATCAACAATTGCCAAATCTGAGATCAGCCACCAAAATATTGCTTGAAGCATTCGTTTCTCTGTATGAATTGTTAATAAATCGACAGCTTTAATGAAATGGAAGAAGAAAACAACGGAATGAGGCGAGTATATTGGTGCTATGCCATGCTCGCCCAGAGCTTGAAGCGACTTCGATAGCCTTCGAGCCCGACTAAGCATATCTTATATATGATCAATAAATACATTTACAGCTATTACTAGCTGTTGGGCAGGTATTGGGCAGTCGGGAGCAATTGAATGATTTTGCTGCCTCGAGTACTTAAATGCGCTCGACTGATAATGCAAAGCTGTCGACGGCGGTTGCTAAGTTTGCAGCTCAAATTAATTAGTTGTCGATTTATTTTTGAATACTTATGAGGGTATGCTCATGTGCATATAAGCATAAATATGTATGTGTATGTGTGTGCTTGTTTGTTGGCAGCGACAACGCAGCGTAAACGCCTCCCCCAGAGTGAACGAAATTGTTGAGCCGACTGCTGGCTGCAGCGCCATTGTGATTAGGTCGACGGGATCGACGGGTTCGGCCAGGTCGAGTTTGGCTGTGTTGGTCATGGCGCAGCGAGCATTACGACAAAGACAACGACAACAACAACAATACACACAGCACAGCACGGCACAGCACACACATGCAGACTTCACACACACATAGACACATCAAGACTCACAGATTATTTGGCACAATCCATGCACAAAACACTTGCACTTGCACTTGCACTTTAGACACTTCACTCCGAGCGAGAGTCACAACAAAATAAGAAGACGAAGCGAGTATTGAAGAGATGAACACTCGCACACACTATGCTCTGTGTGTGTCTATTTGAGTTTGTGCACGCTCTATTATTTGTGGAGATACGAAAAAAAAATAGCACACGCACACACAAGTATCATGTAAGAGTGTGTGTAGATGGCACGGCGTGGCAAGCATGCGGCAAGCCCGACAAGATCGATTCTACTGAATCCACAATGCGCCGATAAATGGGAATGGAGCCCCAAAATGAGCCGCCAACAACAGCAAAAACAACAACAACAATAGCGACTACTAAAAAACGGCAAGCGAAACCAAAACGACGCTGACGAGGCGACGACGACTGCGACGCGATTGTCCAACGACGAGCGCCGAGCCAGCGGAGCATGTGCCACAAAAATTATCACGCTGGCTGACTGCTTGCATATGCAAGTGTGTGTTTGTGTGTGCATGTGTGTGCATGTGTGTGCATGTGTGAGTGTGTGTGCGTGTGTGGAGTCTGTGCGGCGGGGGGCATGTAGCTAATAGGTAGTTAGTAGGACCCGACAGCCTGTTGCGCTGTGAGCTAGACCTAAGTCCTTGACCTAGTCCATGTCCTAGGCATGCTGCACCAGGATAGTCTTTGTTTCCATGTTTGTTGCATAGCTTAGACTACATCTAAAACATATACATATGTATGTATGACTAACAAAAGTAAATGTCGAAGTCTGCTTCTGCCTTTGTACAGGCTCATTAAACTCATTTAGTTCATTTACATGGTAATTATACAATTTACCAACAGTTGGAAGAAAACTTTTAGCGCCGCGTCATTTATCAATTTAAAATAGTTGTGAAATAAGTTTTACCTAAAAGTATGCAAGAAAACATACAGCAATACAGAGCAAAGCCAAGTGCGAAACAACACCTCCTAGTAAAGACACAAACCACGCGGTTAGTTGCGGTAAGTCCAACTGTAGGTGGCGCCAGCACGGTCTATGAATTTCAAGCAACAGATGGCAGAATGAAATTTCTTTCTCCGTTAATCAAACGAGATTTCGGCAAACAGTTAAAATGCACAAATAAAATATTTGATTGTTTTTGCTATATTTTTGCCTTTCATTAGCTAGAAATGGTCGCATCAGGACCTAAACTTAAGATGTGTTATATGCGATTCATGACGTTAAACGGTGTATTTATATATTGTGGATAACAACATATTTCAGCCAGAATAAAAAAAAATGGATGAAGAGAAGGAAAGTCGCATAGAGAGACAGAGAGTGAAAGATATAGGGAATGGAATGGGTAAGCAGCTATGCTTATGCATCTATACCTTAGCAGAACCTGTGAACATGTCAAAGTGTCGTTTTCATTTTGCCCGTATCTATGTATATGGAATGCTTTCACTTTTCGTAAGTAGGCTTTGGCTTTGGCTTTTGCTACTTGGCATTAGTCCTATATCAGTATTTGTCATTGAGTCGAAGTTTTATTGGAAAACTGAAAGAACAGAAATATCCGAATTTGTCGTACATCTGTACAAATTAGATCTTCAGGTAAGTTGCAATCGAATGAGCTCCACAGGCAATTAATCGATGGGTAACTCAGGCAAATTCAACATGGACGCTGTAGCTGACTTCTTGATGGGGCTTTACCAACGCGCCAAACTGAATATCATGTGGCTGTTTTCCGATTGGCTTAGCAGGGATCAGCGTTTGAAACTGGAATCGGAACTGTATAACATTCCTTTCAACGAGCTCCGCGAGCTCGGCGAGGAGATGGAATTCTACATGAATAATCCAGACGGAGCAATCTACTACCCAGATGAGCTAGCCTTCCGTGCAGCCAACCCGGAAAATCGATTGCCGGCTGGCCAAGACGCTTCTGAAGCCTAGATACAAATGAAGGAGAAACTCAACTAACCCAGCTAACCCAACTGAACTGAATATATCAGCGATTCACCCTCTCTTGTGCTCCAATGGGCAGCACACTTCAATAGACGAATATATCCATCAGCGATTCTTCCTCTCTTGTTAATCTTATTGCTATTGCTGAAACTGTGGAGCCATCTGGCTGTCCTTAACTGCAAGTCAGAGTATAATTTTGTTGTCAAAGTGTATAGAACAGGCAGAAGGAGGCGTGGCTAGCCCTCTGATTGATTTAGCCCCCCGCCGTCTGCTCGAACTTTCTCTTTCAAATTGTTAAATATTCAATAGGCATCGCTCACTCACCTGAGAGACCCGCGTCGTTGATGCTTGAGGTGGATGTGGAGAAGCCGGGCAGCTTGCGCCATCCCTTGCGGTTCCAGAAGCTGCGCGCCTTCGACTCGGTGGGCACGCTGGGTCCTGGATCTTCGGCGGCGCGGATGCGGGCGCAGCTGAGAATGCGCCGGCCGCAGGAGGCGCGCGCCAGGAAGCTACAATTGGAGGCGGAGCTGCCGCCGATCGTCGCCTCGTCGTAGGCGGTGGCCCGCTGAAAGGAGCGACAGCTCTGTGTGGCATACGAGGCGGATGCCGTGGGCGTTTGGCGGGCGCACTTGATGTGATGCGTCTTGCTCAGCCGCAGGCTGCCAATGTAGCTGGCGCCGCTGCTGCCGCTGAAGCCGCTGTCCAGGTCGCAGGCGGCCGGCAGGGCGTTGTGCGGATGCGCGCCCTTCAGCGTCGCCAGCAGCTGCTCGATGCCGGCCGCGTCGCTGCTATCACAGATATTGTCCGCCGAGGTGGAGGTGAGCCTGGCCAGCACGGCCGGCTGCCCGCTGGTCGCCGTCACGCACACCGTCGGGCTGGGCTTGGGCGGCGTGCCGGAGGCGCTGGCAGCCGCCGCCGGGGCAGCTGGCGGACTGCACTTGGGCGGACTCTCGGGCATCAGCATGGCCTCCACGCTCAGGTTCAGCTCGCCCAGGATCTTGTGATGCCGATGCTGCACGCGGCGCAGCTCCTCCTCGACCAGCGTCTGGTTGAGCGAGCCCGCCGAGTGCGAGCCGACGGCGCAGCCCAATGGCTGCTGCTGATGCTGCTGATGCTGCTGCTGCTGCTGCTGCTGTTGTTGCTGCAGCTGCAGCTGGAGCTGGAGCTGCTGCGTCGCCTTCCTGCCGGTCGCCGTCGACTGCAGCGCAGCCGCGTTGATCTCCTCGTAGAAATTCTCGCTCTGGCTGCTCGTGCTGGCGGTCACCTTGTGGTAGCGCGTCTGGTAGGACTGCAGCGTCGCCGGTGACACCAGCTGCTTGTTCTTCTTGCCCTTGGACAGCAGCGCGCGTATCGAGTTGGGCGGCGGCGGCGGACCCGTCTCGGCGGCCTGTGCCGCCTGTGCGCCGCCGCAGCAGCTGCCGCCGGCGCCGGCGCCCACGACGCCGCCGCTCGCCGCGCCGTCCGGCTTGGGCACATTGGAGTGGCGCATGGCGGCGCCCGGCTCGTAGTAGGCATATGAGTAATCGTGCTGCTGGTGGTGCATGTGGTTGAGGCTGGCCGCCTGCTGCAGTGCGTTCCATTTGACCGCCGCCGAGTCGCTGCCCTCGCGGCCCAGCGTCTTGCTCTGGCGCGCCAGCTGGCTGAGATGATGGGGCGAGGCGTCCTGCTGCTCGTTGCATATCTCGATGGCGTCCGGGTCGGGATCGGGGTAGCGCGGCAGCAGCTGCCGCCGCCCGTTGCCGTTGACAGCGATGCCGCTCCCAGGCCCACTGCCCGCCGTGCCGCTGCCCAGGCTGCTGCTGACAATGGCCGCCACGGCGATGGGCGAGCTGCCGGCGGACTTGTGCAGTGGACTAGTGGCAGCCGGCGGCGGATAGTCCGGCGGCGGCGGGAACTGCAGGCAGCCGGCGCTCTGCTTAGCCGCGGCCACGTTTACTCCCAAGCACAGGCCTTTGCGCAGGCCATGGATGCCCTCCAGTTGCTGCTGCTGCTGCTGTTGTTGCTGCTGTTGCTGCTGTTGTTGCTGCAGCTTTTGCTGTTGCTTGAGCCGCTGCAGCTGAGTCTGTTGCTGCGTGTAATAGTTTTGATTGGCGGGCTGATGCGAGTGCGAGTGCTGATGCGTGTGCTGATGCTGCTTTAGCTTTGTGTGGGTGTGCGAGTGCACGTGCAGCTTGGCCAGATGGTGGGCATGGCTGGGATGATGGCTGCCGCTGTTGCTGCTGCTGCCGCCGTTGCTGGTGCCGCCGTTGTTGTTGTTGTTGGTGCTGCTGCTGTTGGTGGTGCTGCTGTTGCTGGTGGTGTGATTGTTGCGTCTGCTGCCCAGGCCCAGGCTCTCCATGGCACATGTTGCCGCCTGATGCTCCACTCGCTAGGCGCTGTAATGAGTCGAGTTAGCGACAATTAACTAAGTATTTCAGTAGCAAAGTGCTAAAACAGCAGCTGCACGAATGCCCAAACAACTTCCTGAGTCTTCAGCTGGCCTGGCTGCCATTCAGCCCCAGCTGGCCCCAACCCCAGTCGCTGGCACGCTTCACTGGCTGCTGAGCCAAAGCGCGGAGCATTCAAATGCAAGCGCGCTCGCAAGCGAAGACTCGCATTCCATTTAGCGCCCAGCCAGACGGACAGCCACCCAGCCTGGCTGGCATCAGCTGCCAGCGGGCATGCATACATGTCCTCCACATGCCAAGCCCCTATGAATCTGCGGCAACACCTTCTGCCCCTCCGTCCGAGAGCGAGAGAGAGAGAGAGAAAGAGAGAGATTAATTGCCGCTAATTAAGTGAGTCTTTGGATGCGGCTGCAATGCGACGACGACCTCCTCTGGCCACGTATCCCAGCTATTTGCCCGCCACTGGGCCTTAGTTTTTCTAATAGCTTTTTATATTCGCCGAGGCATAAATTGAAAACATCGCGGTTAGCAAAAATCCCATAAATAGTTAGGGAGCAGCATCCGCACGACTTGGCGATGCTCTATACAAACATAGGATGTGCCAAATAAATAAAAGACAAATCAATCAAAATATAAGTGCGTAAGATCAGATTGTGGATGCAATGAGTATCATGGGAGTTTAAGAGGATCCTTATGTTCTGTACAAAGGAAGTGTTTCCTCTGAGTTGTAAAGCCCAGAATGTATGAAGCGAATTCACGAATATTTTATTTTCAATGTACTTTATAAAGTGGGAAAGGCATTCAGAGTAGAGATGGAATTATCGACACTATCGATGGTAAGGCATTATCAGGAATCCTACAACACGAGAGCCATGAGTAGCTAAACTTATTGAAATTATCTAACAAGAACATACCCAAAACCTTCGTTTAGTTGCTGCTCCAATTTAAAATAATAAAATTGATTTATTAGGAATGAGGTATATATGTATAAAACATGCAAATATATATACATTTGATATATGTATCTAGATTTGGTATTTAAATCCACAAATGTCATGGAAGACAATTAAGAGTGCTCGTGTCGGGAGTGCATGACTGCGAGATACCCTGAACCTTGCTCCTGTTTAAGCATTGTGAGTATGTCTACAAAGACAATTTCTATCTTGAGCTAATATGAGCAGTTTTTCAAGGTCTGAAGAACTTTTGAAAACATTTAGTGCGAGGTAGAAACTTTAACTCATTAAGTTGTACCGCTATTACGTATATGGATATACGCTAAATCGGTTTTATATACAGAATCCTGATGAAGTTGTTAAGATTATATCGAATTGTACTCAAATCCCAGCCATTGAATAAAGTATTGAAAATACAAACTCCTCGTGACATAAGTGCAGCGCCTAAATATCGGGGTCTTCCGATAAAAAAATAAATTCAAGTGCCTAAATTCTGTGATTTGCGAGATGTTAGTGTTCAAGCAGACGGACGGACAAAGGACCGTAGCCAAATTCACTCACTGGATTGGTCTCATCGAGATTTAGTATACATATGTACCATGCCTCGTTCTGTCTGTTGTACATACATACGACTATTTATGACAATATTTATTCCAGTCCGAGGGACTACTGCACAGATTATTGCATTTCTTCAAGTTCTAGGGTAGACCGATAAAATTCTCCTATTCATTACTAACATAACTGTCTAATATCTGGAATAAGATTTGTTTTTATTGCATTGCAGCTTATACATTTGTATTGGCTATGAATAAACACCTGCCAATAGAGCAGGTGCTAGAAGACCCAATTCCATATATCCTTAGCACTTGTCAAGTCAGAAGAAGCTAAAAGTTCGCCAGGTTGTTCAGCGTTAATATTGCAGACATTTTATGCATAGGTGATAAATGAATTGTCGGAAAGCACATATACCTTTATCTAAATGGATTTGGTTACTAAAGATCTATAGACACACATTGACTCCAGTCTCTTTCTCTCTCTCTCTCTCTCTCTCTCTCTCTATACCTTCAACGATCATTTGCCCAACACAAATCATGCAATTTACGCTCATTTCCAAAGAGAGCTTAGGCTACACACGAAACGAAAAAATGATTGCCAACGTTTGCTGTTCGTAATAAGTTTAGCTATTTTAGTGCGGATACAAGCGATCCGCTACTAAATGATAATATCAGTTTGTGTGACAAGATTATGGCCGAGATAAGGTGCATGCAGGCGGGCAGACGGACGGACGGACGGACAGCAATGAGCAGTATGTTGAATATAATGAAGCTGACGATGATAATGCCACCAAGTTATGACTGCATAGCAGGTTGATGCCCACGAGATCCCAGGCAGAGGGAGATAGAAGCAAAGCGTAATTTGAGACACTCTCTCTGTCCCTGTTTCTGTCTCTGTCTGTCGCTGACTCACTACAGCTCAGCCTTTGCTGCTGGCTGTCTGTCTGTCTGTCTGTCCGACTGCCTGAGTAACATGAGACGACTCTGAGAAGAACATGAATGTTTGGCCACTGAGACATTGGGACAGCATCGAGCTCCGGTTGGCACAGCGGGTCGCCAAATTAGCGTCTAAATTTAGCCACTCATCCATTGAATCAAGCTCAGCGGGCGTTGATATTGAATCAAAGCAGCTCCGCCATTAAATGGAATTATAGCGCTGAGCCAATAATCCCAGCTCCGCACCGCAGACCCACTGTCCGACTGTCCGACTGTCAGCAATTGCACGCACTTGAAGCCACGCCTGCAACATCGGGTGCCCCAAAAGCCTTGTCAACAACAAACGCTTGCTACACACAAAAAAAAAAGAAGAGTAAACGAGAGAAGATTTGTAGAAATAAGCCAAACAGAAGCTGCAAACTGTGGCAACTCTGCTAGCTGTAGGCGAGCAGTCAGGAGTTGGCAGCAAAAAGCACTCAAGCTGTCAGCCCAATCTCTGTGGAAGCAGAAGTCCTGGCCAGAACAATGTTTATGCAGCTGAAATGGGCGTGTGCGTGTGTGTGTCTGTGTGTGTGCGTGTGCGTGTGTGTGCTCGTTAGTTTCTCTCACTTTGTTTTTGTATCTTCCGTTTTGTCAGTTGCATCTATCCATGTCGAGTCGCACAGGACATGCTTTTTATATGTGTATATGTATACCCTGTAAATGGCAATTCAGATGAGAAATCACAACTATAGCTGAATCGACTCTCTTCATATCAAAAAGGACATCCCTAATGTTTTGCATACTCTTCGAGGGTATCTTCTAGCCCAGCCAATGCAGTGCAATGGAATTACAAAAGAAAGTGAAGTGAAAAACACATGCGATGGAAAAATCATCAACAGTTTCCTGGTCCGTGCATGGGGCTACAGTTCAGAGACTGGCCAATTAGCCTGCGGTTGTGGCTCAAGACTTTCGCCGGGCAGCCGAGGCGATTCCTGCTAATTAGAAACACCGTGCAGAAGATGACTGCATATGCAAATATATCTGCTTAAAGAGCGGCAGCCCACTCGCCTCTGCCATTGGCAGCCGAAAGTAATTTAGCTCGGGATGTGCCAAAGTTCCCAGCCAGCAAAATATGGCATTGTTTGCTTTAAAGCGCAGCGAACGAGCCGCAAAAGGGCGTGGCGTGGGCTGCAGTGGGCTGGGGTGAGGTGGCGACGGGGATGGACAGCAGATGCGTGTTCTATAAGAACATGAATGAGTGAATGAGCGAGCATAAAGTCGCGAGTGGCTGAAGAGGTGGCGTGTTCTGAAGAAGTCCCAACAAATCTACATACAGACATAAATAGCAGATATATATGTATGTATATGTATATGTATATGGATGAATGCATACAAGCACGCACACATAAGTCAGTTCGAGTAGATGCGTGCAGAGCACAAACAACAGCAAAACGCATCGCAATAATTATTCGCAAAACGAGAGGATGCAGCAGCAGCAGCAGCATCAGCAGCAGCAGCAGCAGCAGCAGCAGCAGCAGCAGCAGCAGCAGTTGCCGCAGCATGTTTCTTCTATCATATTTACAATTTGTGTGTCGCCAATGCACTCAGGCCAACCCCAGGCGGAACAAAAAAAGCTGCATCGTTGCAAAATGCAAATTGAGCTGGAACTGGGCCTGTAGCTGGGGCTGCTGCTGCTGCTGCTGCTGCTGCTGGTGCGGGGATGGGAGCAGGGGCAAGGCGGCAACCTGATAGCATCATGCGAGCGCGAACAAGTAATTAGAAAATATATTTAAGATGTTGCCTGCTACTGCGCTAACAGCCACGATTCCAACTTCGACTCCATCACCAACTGCAATTGCTTCGGCCTCGGATGATGATCATCATCATCATCATCATCATCATCGTCGTCAGCGTCGTGATATTTATGCTTATGCATTCCGAGGATGCGACGCTGAAACAACTGCAACTGCAACGGCAACTAAAGTGGCGGCAATGCCAAAGGCAACCCTCGGGGCAGCGCCCCTCGTCTTTTCAATTGAAATGCTGCACTTACACTCACACACTCAAACACTCACACTCACACTTGAGCACATTGCGACTTTAAGCATTTCAAAATTTCATTTATAACCAAATCGCGCACGCCATCAACGTGCTGCCGCTGCATACCCTGTCTGGGGGCCATGCGAGTCGCTTCACTTACAGCTGAAGAGAACATTTAACTGTTTATTTATTTAGAGGTAGGAAACAATAGAAAATTCTGGCTAAATTATAGAGCAAAGCTTCGGCTATGGGTGCATTCAGCATTTCTATATGTGTTTGTATTTTTGTAAATACGTGAAATTATGGTATTATTCAAGCAAATTCTAAGAATATTCACATAAGATGCCAACACTATCAATCTATCGAATATACTTTCTTAAATGAATGCCTTTAGTCTGGGATGTCTAGTTAAATGATATCAAAAGCATAACTAATAGCCTTCACTCAATTTAGGTGATCGATCGCTGTCATTGCCAGAGTAGCATCAATCACGAATCTTATTAATTTTGTTACTTTTTTTCATGCGATTTTTTATAATTTACTAAAAAATATAATGGTTCTAAGATGTTAAGTAAATCAAGATTTTATATAAATTAATTCGTAATACGTGTATATGTATCTTCTACCCATCAAAAATGGAAAATCAGAGTATAATGTTTTTGTGAAAATGTATGTACCAGACAGTCGTGGCAAACCCCATAAAGTATATTCATATATTTAATATAAGGTTACGAATTGAGTCCATTTTCCATATCTGTCCGTCCGTCCATCTCTCTGACCTTAAAAGCTATGTATAATAAATAGCTAAGGACTTGAAACTTTACATTTACATATATTAAGCTAACGAAATTTCTCGATAACTCATCCAATTTCTTTGTAATCGTCAATAATCGTTAATTGGATTTCATCTTTAAAGTCTAATTCGATAACTGTTTGAGCTAGAGATTACAAATTCACTGTGTTGGGCGTTGTGATTTACTGATATTGGCGCCTTTTCGCACCAAATTGGGAAAAAATAGTTGAGGTAGTAACTTGTGCTTTGTCAAATAAAACTATTTAAAATATCACATTCAAAATTGATAATTTCGTACATTTGCCTAACATTTTGAGTTTGAATTTAATGTTTGGCCAGATTTACAATTGCTTTAGTAACTTAGGAATCGTTGATCAACTATTCCATATCTATGGAATACACTTTGTAATCATTTAGGCCCACAAAAATGGCTCACCTCTATCATTTGGTCCCCATGAAGCCCCTGTAATAATATATACCCCAGATAGGTAAGTCCTCCTCTCTTTACATATATATGTATACATATACATATATATATATTTAATATGTATTTAAAAAATAAGATTCGTGTCACTGACTGAGCCAGCCGTGTGCGAGGGTATTTAGTGTGAGACGTGTCCGAGTTCGACTGCGAGTCTGAGGCGATGTTGCGATGTTGGAGATCTGCTTGCCGATAGAATCGCTCGTTAATTTACGAGTTAAATGAGACGCGCAATTGTCATGCTATAGACATTCGTAGATTGCGGGGGAGAGAGACGAGTCACAGAACGGGGGCTCAATGGCTAATTGGGGCTGGCAGCTTGCCGACTGCAGCAACAACAGCAGCAGAAGCAGGAGAAGCAGCAGCAGCAGCAGCAGTAAAGCCTTTGTACAGTTTTATAGTTGGCCATGCCACCCCTGTTGTCAGTCGCTTTCGCTTATTGTTGGGTGCATTGACTTGGACTACACTCGGCGTCAGGCGCATCTTTCTATCAAGCCGTTTATTCCTGTCATCATATCCCTGCGGCAACGCGACGTATGCGTGATGCATTGTCAACAAGTGCGGCAATGACAGCCCCGCTCCTCCGGCAGAGACAACAAAGAGCCAGCAGCAGCAGCTGCAGCTGGAGCTGGAGCAACGGGAGGAGCAAGTGGGGCTGGCTGCTGTTATGGCTCCTAGTTTCGAGGCATGTGGCCACATAAAGCGTAACTAGATGGCTGCATATTTGGTTGACTTAATGCCAAGATTCTTTAGCTGCGATAGCTGTAATGCTGTGTGCTCTATCTTCGCCCGCTGCTTTGTGCTGCCTTAGAAATCGCTGCCTCCACGGCAACCGACAGCAGTGCAATGTGTCTTTTTAGCACTTACTGCACCACCGCCGCCCACTCCCACGCCCACTCGGAGCTCTCATTGAGCCACTCAGCTGAAATATCAGCTCTCCCCTAGCTCCGCTATGGCTGTGTGTGTGTGTGTGTGTGTGTGCATAGACATAAGTAAGTTGTTTCCTTTATATTTTTATTTATACCCTATACATCTGGCGGCAGGGCGAAAAGGGCTTAGAGCAGCCGAACTAGGGTTTTGGGGAATGCAGGGTATGCGCTGTGGTGGCAAAAGCTGCATCAGTCGAGATGCTTTCCTATTTGCTGAAACTTTAATGAAAGTCAAAGCCATAAGCAGGACGAGTGCTCGAGTGCGCCATTCCCAATCTGCAGATACCCTCTAAACACCGAGACGAACAGAATTTATTGGTAATTTTCCAAATTCCTTTTATCGATTTCTATATATCGAATCAATTTCATCATCATCTTATCAGAGACTTCAGTTTTATTGGTGGAGCTAAGACTCTAACTTAGATTTCATGTGCTAGAGGAAGATTACTCTTTAGCCTAGTTTTCTATCGATGGACTTATAAATCTGCGTTTGACACCGATAGCAATATGAATATGGCAGTGTTAACGGAATAAAGGGCGTTGATATTAGCCGTCTAATACATACATTTACCCACACTACATATGAAACCAATTCTTCTTCTCCTTCTTCTTTACAAAACCTATTCAATATGCAAATTTAATAAATGAAATTATAATGAAATGATCGCTATAAATTGGTTGTAGGTGTAAGAGCAAAGCTATATTTCCAATACCCAGTATACCAATGGGTTAAGAGAATATCACATAGCATTTATTTTCATTATGGATCTCAATATCGAAGGAAGAGAGCTAATTACTTCGAGTCCAATGAAAGAGCCAAAGACTATATTTGTTTACTTGCAAATAAATTAGATATTCAGCATATTGAAAACATATGGGCAAAGTACCTTCAAGTCATGCACTCCCAATTAAAGACTTTGCTCATTCTATATTGTGCATATAAAAGCATTGCAATTTCCTCTCAAAGAATGTTCCATGGAACCAGTGAACGAGGGGCAAAGAGAAGAGAGGTTGCATAGAGAGAGAGTGAAAGATAAAAGGAATGGAATGGGCAAGCAGCTATGCTTATGCATCTATGCCCTAGCAGAACCTGTGAACATGTCAAAGTGTCGTTTTCATTTAGCCCGTATCTATGTATATGGAATGCTTTCACTTTTCGTAAGTAGGCTTTGGCTTTGGCTTTTGCTACTTGGCATTAGTCCTATATCAGTATTTGTCATTGAGTCGAAGTTTTATTGGAAAACTGAAAGAACAGAAATATCCGAATTTGTCGTACATCTGTACAAATTAGATCTTCAGGTAAGTTGCAATCGAATGAGCTGCACAGGCAATTAATCGATGGGTAACTCAGGCAAATTCAAAATGGAAGCTGTGGCTGACTTCTTGATGGGACTTTACCATCGCGCCAAAATGAATATCATGTGGCTGTTTTCCGATTGGCTTGGCAGGGATCAGCGTCTGCAAATGGAATCGGAACTATATAACATTCCATTCAACGAGCTCCGCGAGCTCGGCGAGGAGATGGAGTTCTACATGAATAATCCAGACGGAGCAATCTACTACCCAGATGAGCTAGCCTTTCGTGCAGCCAACCCGGAAAATCGATTGCCGGCTGGCGTAGACGCTTCTGGAGCCTAGTTACAAATGAGGGAGGAACGCAACTAACCCAACTGAACGATCGCTCGCACTGTTCCAATGGGCAGCAGACTTCAATAAACGAATATGTCCAATCAGCAACTTTCACTCGATTGTTGTGCTTTGTTGTTGCTGCTGTACTGGCTTTGTTGCTTGGCGGGTCTATTTTTAGATTGACCGAAATTGTAGCCACTTAACAACACTCTTAACAGCAACTGGCTATTGGTTGAACAACTGGCTCGTTGGTCTAGGGGTATGATTTCCGCTTAGGGTGCGGGAGGTCCCGGGTTCAAATCCCGGACGAGCCCAATTTCGATACGTTTTTAGTTCAACATTTTTTAGTTTTATTTAACATAAAAAACTGACTGAGCAAAAGCTTGAAAGCTCACACTCGACCAGTTAAGAGAAAGAAATGCTTTTATAACAAATTAAATCCATTTTCGTTGCTCCGTCAACGTCGTAATCAGAAGTGGGTATCTTGGAACATGCTCATGATTATACGTAAAATGTTTCTAATAGTGGCTTTGCGCTATATTAGTCATATGTTGGGGCTATATTTTAAGTGAAGTGATGAGTGGGTGATTGGATTACATATAAATACTTGTATATAAATGTGGATATATCTATGCATTTTTCTATCAAGTAATCTCAATAATATAGAGTAAACTTTATTACTATATATATGACATTTTACGAATCATTCATTGCTTTGCATTACGCTAAAGTCGTATGAACGGCTCAATGATAGCCCTTCAATTAACGTACTGGGCACAGTTATATATGTAGATTAGGCTGTTCATTAGTATATATACATATACACCGTATTCTACTCACATTTGTCAACAAAATGTGACTTCCCTCCAGCGAGATATTGAGAGGACAGCCTTAGATCATATCGAAGGAGTTGAAGTTGGATTATGCGTTCAGGTTCAAAGCACTTTCCGCATGATGAGGGCGAGGGTTGCGCAGTTTGTTTTGTGTTCTGGTCTTCTGGCATTTGACCGTTTGACACTTGGCTAGAAATTCGAATGGCACGGGACGAATGGATACGAAGTCTGTTGCTTGACGGGGGAGTCCTGGCCATGTTTCGTAATTATTTAAAAAGCAAACTACGCCCACACACACACTCACACACACACACACACACACAAATGCACATGCATACTTGTGCCTAGGCGCATTTATAATTGTGTGTGCTTTCTATTGTTTAAGCATCCTTGCGGCAGTGGCAGCAGCAGCAGCAGAAGCAGCAGCAGCAGCAGAAGCAGCAGCAGCAACAACAACAACAACAACAGCAGCAACAATGGCAACAACGCAGCAGGCGGTCGTTGGGGCAGCTTCCTTGACAACTTTGAAGGCTGTCGGCAGGAGTTGGAGACTGCGATTCGGGCATGGGTCACCTGCAGCAGCAACATCGTCAACATCATCATCATTGCCATCTTCTTTATTTTGTGCACTTATGCGCCTTTACTTTGTGCATAATTTCTTAAGCAGAAGCAGAAGCAGGAGCAGCAGCAGCAGCAGCCCCAACGTGGGGCATGCGGGAGCAATGCACTGAGCTGGGCTGTAGGCTGTTGCCTGCCGCCGCCCGTTGGCCATTGGCCTTGCCTGCTTCTGATTTGCAAAGGTGGTATTGAATGAATGATCATTCGATACAATTCAGTTGCAGCATGTTGCACGAACAAATCACGGCGAACCGCCCTCAGCCACGGCGTGCTGCATGTATTTGAGTTTGCCCAACTCTCAGTGTTTGCCAGCTCTGCTTGGGGCAGCCACCCCCTGCTTAACCATTCGCTACTCGTTTCTCGCTTCTCCCTTCTCTCTCCTCTCTTCTCCCACCTCCCATCTCCTTTCTCCTTTCGCGCTTCTGCTTGTTTTCTTTTTTGCTGGCTGCTTGTCTATCTAGCTGTGCTTCTGCTTCTGTGTTCCATTAAGAGTAGCTCTTGGGCATGAATGTCATCATCAGGACAAGTGTTGCAGCGCGCTCACATGGGACAACAACAGCAACAACACAAACGGCAACAGCATTTACTGGGGTGAAAGTAAAAATTACACTTGCAACAGCAGCTGCAGCAGTGGCAGAATTTTTGCAAACGTCAAAGGCGAAAACGTTGACGTTTCTGATCCTGGAGCTGCAAATTGCGCTGCTCCAGCTCCAGCTCCAGTTTCAGCTCCAGCTCCAGCTCCAGCTCCAGCTCCAGCTCCAGCTCCGACTCCAGCTCCTATGCTGCTGCTGGGGTTGTGCCAGCGCATGAGTTCGTTAAACCTTCAAGCATCGAAGCTTTCATTTCTTGACAAAACCCTCAACCAGAACAAACTACAGCATGCCAGTGGGGCGCGAATCTCAGCACAGCAGCAGCAGCAGCGGGAGCAGCAGCAGCATCAGTGGCAACGGCTGCAGCAGCTCCAGAGCGTCAGGTCGGGCCAAGTCGCGATACTCACATCACAGATACGTACTTTGAAGCCGTACGCTGGGGCTGCACGAGTATTCAGCCGTTGCGCACTCCAAAAACTTAGCTGCTCGCACTCGGCCGCGCCCTCGCCTTCGCCCTCGCCCTCGCCAAGTCGATGACTGGAAAACGCCCAGAGTCAAGCATATTGCGTTAAATTTTAATTAAGCCAGCCACACGCACTTTTTACAAAAGCAGGTGGAACGAGACGGGATGCTGCGCCTTTGTTGGGGCATAAGCCTCTGGATGCGTGCTCTGTGCACTGATTCATTTCTCGTTTCCAGCCTATTATGATTATTATTTTTATTTCCTTTTTCTAAATTGCTTAATTTGTTCTCATTGTTCTCATCATCATTATTATAATTACAATAATTGTCATTATATTTATAGGCATTGTAAATGTGAATCCGGGATTTAATATTCTTGCTTAAATTTATGCAACAGACATTCTTGATCAGAACGACAAGATATATCGAAACGAGACTTAAATACATACATACATATGTACATGTATTTCCGTTCATCATTCGCACAATGTCTCCTTTTATATTATCGATAAGGCACTTCATTGGCTAATTAACGATAATAATCGATATTTTCATTTTTTGCTTGTAAGCACATCTGAACTAGCACAACATCTGTGAATTTCAAATATACTAAGCAAGTTCTGTGTAGAAATTGTCAAAATATTTTGAAAGATAGGGACTTGTGTTATTCATCGAAATATATTTATTATTAGTGTTTTTTCTTTGTTATTTTAATTTAATGAGGAAAGCGCCTAAAGAGCAAAACTCATTTAATAATTGGACATAACCACCATTTTGCTTATTCGTGTACAAGATGCGTCGAGGGATTAAAGCCGAAGCTCTGAGGGTTCAGTTTACATATATCCCAGTCAGGTCAGTTCAGACTACATATATCCCAGTCATACTTTTCAAATATAGTCGCTAAGTCGCCCTTATTTTATATAGACATCATGAGTTCATTAATACTTAATAGTTGGGCCTGCCAAATCGAAAGTAGATGGATAGAGATAGAGAATGTAAGTCCATGTATGTAACAGCTACTGCAGCGATGCAGATACCAGACACCAGAACAATAAAACAGCTGCTCCAGGGTGTATGGCTGTTATTGATATCCAAAAAGGCCCAAACTTCCTCTTGTATAAAACGAAAATGATTAAAGATCAGGTTAAATGATCAAGACAGTGTATTGGCACTGGGATCGTTAGGAAATGCCTATAATAATCGAATACGTCTAAAAAATTTCCATGCCCTGGACCAGCCAAATAGATAGCTATACATAGATAGATAGCCGATAGTATAGATTGAGTACGCAGGAGCCCAAACTACCATAGTGAATATCAATTTGCTTATTATATAGCTTAAGGCAGATTGCAAAAAAAACTTGAATAAAAAAATAATAAATATATAGCTTTTACGACCTGCCCGTTGATCGGCAGTGTATTCGGTTGGCTTGCAGCAACGGCCTCCATTGACGGCTTAGCGAAGTAATATCCCATTGATGAGCCGCGTGATATTGGCAGTTAGGGAAAATTGGCAAGCAAGGAAAGTGCACAACTATCATTTTCCTTTATATAGACAGCTGATTATGTAAGCACCACACCAGGCCACTTGGACTAGCCATAATTGAATTCCAGCTGAAGTAATGAGTGCTGCTAGGCAATGCTCAAAGAGCTGAGCCCTGTTGCCTCATGCTGGGAGTAGGTAGATGGCGCCCGGTGCTCAAGTTTCCCTTATGTATTGAGTACTTAAATGTAATTAATGTTTTTGATATCGCATAAAAGGTGTTATTATTTCCCATAAGATAAATCCAAGCTGACTTCCATAGTTCAATTCTTGAAATACTTCTGAATACCATTCAGAGGGACATCGTTCAATGTTTAGCTGGAATGCCTACTAAATGATCGTACACCATCAGATCTATATAGATCTAGCTAGTCAGTCAACTCAATCACCTGACGCAATTAGTTTCTCCCTTCATCCTAAACGCTATATCGATGATTTACGTATAGAGTTCATATAAAATTACTCGAATATCATATCGTGTACTCCAACGATTACGTTTGGATGGATCTTCAACTTGAGTCAGTTGAAAGTAAGTTGACTACATTGTGGCAGCTATTAAAGTATTTTTTGCAGGAAGAAGCTGGAGCCAAGGCGGCATTACAGTGCTGATGATCCATGTACTTTTATGTGTGTGTGTAAGAGCTGGGATGAGGAGGAGCGGAAGAAATCAGCTCGAGGGGCTGCTGGAACCAGATTGGCCACTCGCCGCCTGGCGAGGCCAGGCGTTGTGCTAATTGATTCTGCCGCTTAAGTTTACAAAGCGTAATTTTTATTGAAATGCGAGCAGGGTAGCAAGCGAGAGCGAGACCAAGTAAAAGAGAGAGAGAGAGAGAGGGAGAGAGGAGCATGCACAGCCACCAATTTGACCTCAATGTGTCCGCGTCTGTGTCGGCTTCAAGCGATGGTAATCGTCTGATGGACACCAGCACGGGAACTGCCATTGCCATTGCCACTGCCTGTGGCTCTGTCTCTGGCACGGCGGCTGCTGTGAGTGGCATTCGCGGTGTGTCCAGTCGGTTCGCTGCTCTGTTTTGATGTTCGGTGCATGTCGCAGCATTTGTAAATGATATGCGCCGCCGCGCCAAGTGACAGCGCTAATGGGCAGTGAGGCTTTGCTGCAACTGTCTCAGCGCCTGATGAGTTGCCCGGCCGCATTGCACGCTCAATCAGCTGTGCTCAATAAACTATGAAGCTGCCTGGCATTGTTTGAATGCCAGTTGCAGTTTGCAGTCACAGCGCTCACTGCTGCAAACGATCCTCCCGGCCAACAGAGCCAACAGAGCCAATACAGGCAACCACAGGCTGCAGCCTTCAGGCAGCGCTAAGTGCTCAAAGTGTGTCGTCGTCGTCGTCGTCATCCTCGCACGTCCCACAAGTTGTTTGTCGGTTGAATGCTGTTATGTGCTGGTATGCAGCGCTTAACACGCCAAGTCAATTAAATGTTGCTTCCGCAACTTGGCCAAGGAAAGTGTAGCAGCCGAGCCAATCGAACGCTGCACGGCCGCCGTATTGGACTGCGGCACATAACAATAACACGTTGTTTGCAGCCCATGTTTGATGTATCACACCCTCAAAGGCGCGGCCAGGGGGGCACTATGGGAACGTCGACGCACTCGGTTAAGTGTCGATGAAGTGTTTATGGCATAAACAGCAACAACAACAGCAACTGCAACAAAAGCGGGCAACGTTCCGAGAGTCTGTCTTGGACCTGCAAGCGGCTATCATATATGCTCAAAACTTTATGGCAAGCCATTGTTGCAGTTGTTGTTGCTGTTGCTGTTGCTGTTGCGGTTGGCATCGGCATCGGCATCGGCGTCGACATCCTAGTGTGGCATGCGTGCTATGTACCCCCGGCTGCAATGTGTATCTGCAAAAACATGTTTATGGCTTTTTACACTTAACACCAATGAGTCCCCAACACCACCAACAACAGCTTCGTGTGGGTTATCGTGGTCAAGTCAGTGGCGCAGACGACAACGCAGATGACGACGCTGCTCTGCCTGGTGAAAGTGAGCCGTCTTCTTGGCTGGCCAACTAACTCACTGCACATCCGAGCAGCTCCCCAAAATGGCAAAAGCCGCGCAACATGCTGCAGTGGCAATGAAGTTGTTGGTGTCGTGCCAGGGTCTGTCCCCCTGCCCGAGTAACTTGGTGAATAATCTGCCAAAAGCTACAAAATTTCTGCGAGGGTCAAGCCAAATAACTAGAAATCATTTCCATGATTTGGTAAACTGTTTTTCTTTTTAAGGGGTTTTGTTTGCAGTCAATTTGTAGTAGAGTAGAGTAGAGTAGAGTAGAGTAGAGTAGAGTAGAGTAGAGTAGAGTAG